>JAQFZX010002736.1:0-16696 GCA_034682405.1 Hydroisotoma schaefferi | reverse complement strand
CTTGGATCAAAAGCCATGAAACCGAGTGACAACTTTGCCAAATAAACAAACGAGGCTATTACTCACTCAACGAAATTTCATTATTCTCTATTGCACCTCAGCTTAGTTAGCTATTGATAAGGTGTGTTTACAATGTTTGCAATTTTTTTTACTTTTGCCACTTCTAGTAGAGTAGAGTTGTCAACGAAAACAGAATTTACGAGCTCAACTACCTGACTCTGCCTGACATTGAACAAGAAGACGAATGGCTAATGTCATATCTTGATGTCACAGTGTCAAAGTCGTGGAATAGACAAACGGAACTCTTCCTCAACTTCATTTAAGCCTTAGCCGTTTGTAAGAATTGAAAACTATTGAGGTGGATGAAGCTATATGTAGATGATGATTAGATTTATATCCAAAATGCATAAATGCAGGCGTAATAGTTACCTTTTTAGTAATGATTCTCTAGGCGAATCATTTGTATTCATGAAGAGTCAAAAATGCAACGTTAGTTTACAACAATGCGATAGCGTTTTGTAACGAATAACGAAGTCTGCCTGCAGTCTCTCTGGGCTGTTTGCTGTTAACCATCGCATCGGCATCAGTCATATCAAAATTAGATTAAAGTTAGTATTCAGCTCAACTAATTTTGATTAAAAGCCTTTGGGTAGAAGCCACCAGATGCTAGAGAATATATTATAACCTAAAATAGCAGCGTTCACTTATTCTAAACCAGCTATTCTTAATAATCTATCCACTGCATAAGAAATGCAGCCCATTGAAGGTGTCTGGTCGCTTTATTACATTCGAGAGAAAATTGACATGAAATTCTCGTTCCCAAGACTGGTAAAATATTCTGGTAGTAAACTCAGTTCTGCTGGAATTCATATCCTGGAACATCGATCAGATTATAATAATGTGAACTTGATACTAATGCCCGAACCCGTTTCGTTTCCACAGAAAATATTGATGGACAGGCACGCACGCACTTTCATTTCAACGACTATAACATAGTGAATGGAGCTGCACTTTCCAAAATTCCTTGTAGTAATAAGCCCTAATGATGGTAGCGGCTAGGGTAAAAGTGGAAGGGAACAAAGTACATATGTAAATCTTGACGGAACCCTCATATATCATTTTTCCGAATAAAAATTACTCTTAATCTTCATCTAAGCCCAAAACTCAAGCTAAACGCACAGTTTTAGCTCATGAAAAAGATCAGCAAAACCACAGCAGAAGAGCCACAACCGGCCTGAAAAGGGTACAACCAGAAATCAAAACGATGACAGGCTAAGACATTTACTGTAAGACGCCCTGCCGACTTTAGACATATTACAATCTATTTTATCATGATAACACCTCAAAGCAAAACCAAAGAGTGGTACAAATCCTCAGACAAAACAGATATTAAGAATGCTTGTAAAACAAATAAAAGAGCCTACACACAGAAAACCTCTATACTACTAAATGATAGACATCTGCTAAAATGAAAGTACAAAACTTCTTTATCAAGTGCGAATCTTCTAAATATATTTTTCAATTGTCACCTTGAGGCAGGCAGAAGATCAAAAGTGAATTTATATGATGGTCAAGACAAGAGAAATAATTCCTAAAAAGGAGTTTTAAACGTGTAGATAAGTTTCTCAAGTTTAATAAATCCAATTTTCTTTCCCATCAAGCAGCATTCCACTCCTGTATAACTTGCCCAACAATCTTATTATTGAAAAAGAAGATAATTGACTTGTGCCAATCAACTTGCCCTCCTTCACCAACTAAATAATAGCCATTTGAACTCAAGATGCAAACATATTATTTTTTCCAAAAAACGACTACAACCTTGTTCAGCTGCTGTTTATTACAAGTACAGCACTACAACCGTACTTAACTTGGTATATAATATGCATACCAATAACCATAAAATAAAAACGAAAATTAAACTTATCAAACGAGAAAACAATGAATAACTCTGTCGGTAGCAATCGAAGAGAGTGAGGAAGGCATTAGATATTTACTTTTTCCATTATATTATAGCAATCCTGGGTCAAACAGGCTAGCAGGTCAACAGGGAAAACTTACACTTTTTATCATATCTTCAAGGAAATCTTAACAACGACTCTTGTACTTTGTACAGTATTAAGTACTAGGATGATACGATAGGATGGATGGACACTAGATTGATACTCAATACTCGTCCTATCGTCTGCTAATCTGTTATTAAAACTTTTGCTTTTCTCAAGAAGTTACCTGAGATGATCATAAGGCTTATCTACTCTTTTGTATTCGTATAAATCAATTTGTAATTTCATTTCGTTTTCTATGAAAAATTCCGGTTGCAACCTAATCCCAAACCTATCACTGTCTGTATTTCATGAATCTTAACCCTCTAAGTTATACTTAATAGTTGGACGATCAATGTTAATCTTTTACAAACCTAGTAAATAAAGTCTCGCTCAACTTCTTTTTGATTATAAGTGTCTGACTTGACCAACAGAAGATCCACTTATTGCAACTTTTACCCTAATAATAATCATAATAATCAATATTAGAAACGATTTACGTCTCTCCTTAGCTCATGCCATTCTAGTACTAATACTAAATGTCTTTGTGTGATTTAGACTTCTGACAAATTAGACTAAAAGAAATTTTGGCCTTGGTTTCTTTTCCAATAATAATAAAAGTAAGCCCTACACATACATCATCATAACATAAAGCAAAGAACTACTGTAGTAGTAACAGTAAACGTTATTTTTACAATTACTTATTCAATCATCTCACATACATGACCATTACAGAAACCTAACAGGTAACAAAACCAGAGTCGTCCGAGCTAATGATCCTCAACGCTCACACAATTTATTTTAATGGAATTGAAATTTTACTTTTCAAAAAAAGCAATATCTCATTACATTGTTAGTTAGCTCTTAGCTGTGAGCGCACATTGGCACATTCATCAACAATTTAACGAATTGGAAACTTATTGGAGTAGTTCTTCTAGACTAGCAATAATAACTGATCTTGGTCAAATCAATTGAAAAGACACTGGCTTTCAAATATGAGATGTCCCTTCCTTTAACTCGGCAAACACGCACAGTACAAAAGATATTAAAGCTTTAGTCAATTTGTCTTCGCTTTTGGGAAAAGTGATGGATTATTATTACCTGAAGGGACTTGTACGAATTTTGAGAAATGGTCACAACTCGTATTCTCCTTCAAATGAATATACTATTTTAACAAGCAATAAAAGGTGTAATAATTACATGTAGTAGTAATGAGAAACCCACCCTCCAGCCAGACATAGTACAGCCAAAACATTATATCACCGCAGCAAAACAAATGAATGAAAGTGTCTTCATTGTGACATCCAGCTTAACACCTCGCCTACCTACCAGACCACAACAATAGACCGGACACAGGTCAAGTTGATTTACTAATGGGAAATGTATTTTTACCCCACGTTTCCAACGTGCTGAAGTTACATCCTCATGATGTAGAAAAAGGCATGCTTAGTGTATTTACTTTAATGACAAATTAAAAACTTGAGATTGTGATGAAAGGGTTCCTAGTTCCTACTTCTACTTCAAAAAGCGTGATCATTCATCACTGCAAACTAACTAACACCTTATGCAAAACAACCTTGAGCTGAATTCATCCGTATGGTCTCTTCACTTTCCTGATTACACGAAATGGGCCTAACTCAACTTGAATGACTTCTCAAATGACATTTACCTCCATATGGGCCATGCATTAGATGTCATTAAGGCATAATAGTATTAATGTTTGTTTTTATAATTCATCTCTTCGTCCGATATAATAGGAACCAACACGAACACCGGACGGAGGAAATAAAGCTCACCATATAAAACATCAACAAAATGAAGTTGAATTCGTTAACGAACCGAGTTCATTAATTAAACAACGACATTTATTGCTCTGAAAAGGAAAAAAACAGAAACATTCACGTAATTGTTAAGCCAAGCACAGACTGTACTACAGTTATTAACGCAATTTATAAGTAATCTAAGACCTTGTAGCTCATTTGTTAATTCATGTGTAAATATCACTACTACTCAAGCTCACGTTCTGCAACTAGTTAACCACTATGGAATAAGCCATTAACATTACAGGATTTTTAGTAGACATAAGAAAAGTCTCCAGCAACAGATTTCAACTTCTCGAGAGTATAACATAGTAAAGTAAATGTCTTTGGAGTCTAATAAACTTGAGCCGGCACAAGACCTTGTGGGTGAACAAGTTACATTGGATGGAATACGTGCTTGTTCTTTTTATCGTAAAACTTTTAGCTTTTTATTATTACTCAAACACTGCAATTATGTTTATGAAGTGCTCATCTTCCATCCATTTCATTAGAAAAGGGAACTTAAATCAGCGGAATGACTCTCTTATGAAAAATTCCTGCTTGTCCAATTCAGGAAGATTTTTCCTTCTAAATTGCTTTACGGTTTTTATGATTTTCTACGTAGCGGTAGGTAGACTATGCAACTGGCTTAGTTTTTTCGTACACGTATGAAATGGTAAATAATAGCGGTAGCAGAGATTCAGTGTTCCCGTACTAATTTTTACTGCAATTTTAATATTGAATGATGGAATAAAAGGTTTTTTTGTAGCTAAATACGAAACAGAAAGAAGAATATTGTGTGTACCTTGTCCACATCTTCGTGAGTCATGAATTCCCCTTGTCCGTTTACCGAAGACAGCCGTTTAGCGTTAACTTTTTCCCACAGTCGGGAGTGGGCAATTATCAAGGAAGAAAAGCTATATGACTATTTTTCTAATTAAATTTGTCGTTAGTAAAGTTTACACTCTGATTACAAATTACGCATGTAAGGGATTATTTTGTCATCAACAGCCTCACGGTCCACGGCACTTTCAAAGAGTTTAATATTTTTTTTGAAATGTTTCAACCAACACTCTTATTCCCTGAAAGACTGACTTAAATGTTAATTATTCGCTCTCATGAAGACCAAGGGTAAAAGATTCACTGGCTGTCACTCAGAAAGTCTATTTATCTTCGTTTACTTGAACAGAACGTAATGTAACTGTATGAATGTTGATGTTTAACTTTTTCACATTCCCGTGAGGATCGAGTGAGTCCCTTCTCACGAAAACGGTGATAATTATAATTACCAAGTCCAGCTAGAGTTGAAGGCTTAATAAGTCCAAATAAGCAACAAGTCTAAAATAATGTACACCCCATAATCGCTTGAAGATCGAATTATTTTAGTCACATAATTTACCATTCGTGGTAACATGAGTACGACTGCGACTTGACAATGAAATCCAAATGCCCTTTAACCACTGTCTGTAAATAGTTAAGACTTCAGTCAGTTTATGAGGAGGGGCATTATCCCACAATAACCAGCAAGGCTATTCTTCTATTCATGAAATGCAAATAGTTCCAGACCAAAACCCCTATCTACAACTGCCACGATAAATAAAATATTTGGGTATTGAGTTACTAAAAAAGATCAAAACACCAAGATTTTAGTTAGTAAGTCCCTTTGTCTCACGGATATCATTGCTAAAATATTCCAGTCTCACAATACAATAACACCAACTAACAAATCTCACACGGCCTCACTTCAGTTAGCTTTGAGCTTTGCCTAGGTCTCTTGATGCACCCAAACTACAGGTAAATTATTTCTGATAACGGGTGTAAACAGTCGTAAACTAACACAAACCAAACAGATGCGCATTAAAATTCTGAAATTCGAATAAACTTATTCTCAGTGCAAATAGTTTATTCAGTCATGTATACTTATTTTACCCATAAGTAAAATAGAGCAACTAAGATTAGATCACTAACCCCCTTGCCACAGTATTGAGTACGGTTATGAAAATTTTAATTTACGCTTACACAAACTGAACCATTTACTATCAGTAACTATCCTGTGTAAATATTATGCTTAAAAACGAGCTTTTCTGATGAGTAAAGCTTTAAAAAAAGTTATTTTATCCAAAAATGGTTCCTCACTTATTGTACGAGCTTTCAACAATCTGAGAGAGACCTTTTAAAGCACGTCTGACGAGTTCGCCTACCAACAATGAGAATGAACCGTGAGCCTCTTGGTCGTCGGCTAAAGGTAAGTTGTTACCTTGTTGAAGGGAATCGAAATGCAATGCAACTTCAATATAATAATCCGACTCAAGCTTGCAGAGTTATAGTCAATAGAACTAAAGGACCACATTGCTGCCTGCATCGTCAAGTCGCTACTACTACGAAGGAATAACACGTAATGCATTTTGTATAAGAAATTTGGAACTAAATGGGTTGGTAGTGTATTTTGTACAGGTGAGACGACAGGGTTAGGAGGTATAGAGCTATTGCAGCGTCTTTTCTTCATAATAAAGCATCTTTCACACCGAGTCTTTCTTATAACGCTTATCG
Source organism: Hydroisotoma schaefferi (assembly GCA_034682405.1). NCBI lineage: Eukaryota > Metazoa > Arthropoda > Collembola > Entomobryomorpha > Isotomidae > Hydroisotoma > Hydroisotoma schaefferi. Next base: position 10,308 of record JAQFZX010002736.1, on the reverse strand, counting down.
CTATTACCACGAATACTAGAAAACTTTTTACTAGGTAGATACACAGACAACACATCCAGTGTAAGTTTATGTATGCATTCAGAATTACAGGTAAATTGTATGCTACTAACTCTTACGGGAAGCCAGGTAGTTGAACGAGTAAGCTTCACTTTATCTCGATTACTAAACCAATGAGGAGGAAAATACCCAAGTTTGGTTTAGTTAGCCTAACTTCAGCTAACAAAACGTGTAATGTATTATCTTTACGAAGTTTAAGCAACCTCTACTGATCTAGACTAATACTTAGTATCTGTTTGCTTCTTCTTTACCTTTCCTTACTTTTCATTTTCTAACACAATGAAACATTATGTGAGATGGTAAAGGTAATATGTAATAGTCTTACGGGCATGGGAAAAAGTTTTAGGTGGGTTTATTTCATCAAAGTTGTTTCAAGCTATAGGCTGTCAAGTAATGAAATTAGGTAGTTACCTAAATTATTTCCATGCAGAGTGAATAGTATTACTTTGCTAGAGGTCTAGTAACTTTCGGGGCGCCGAAGCTTAGTCATTTTAATTGAATCTCTTGGAAAAATTCCTTAATCTTACGAAAGGATCTTCCAAGTAAAAGGAACCAGATTATCGATACCTACCTGGTCTAGCTGTTACTTAACCTTATGTATTTTTGTTCCCGTTGAAAAATGAACGAGCCATTCATATTTTAAGAGTCTAACACCATAAAATGGGTTTTATAGCTTCTCAGAGTTTTAGACTATCAAAGGCGTGGACCAGGAAGAAATGTAACCCTTCTCAAGTTTTTATGAGCATACTTACCGATTTCAGAATGAACAAGTAGCAACAAGGCTGCATCGTGGATTTTAATAAACTAAGGTTTATATTGCTAATCTGATGTGTGACGATCAAACTAAATTGGGCGATCATTCATTCATGTCACCATTCCCAGGCCCCAAAGGTGACAAAAAGGAAAACAGGATGGTAAACTAATATCTTGGAGAAAGAGAGAGATGTGTTTCCACCACTCCATTTACTATACTTTCAATACTTTACTAAACCTAAGTACAAACTTTGAAGAAAATTGATTGCACCCAGTCTCCAATTTCACGGCTGGAGATCTCTCGCTCTAGTTCATTTAAAGAAACGATCTCTGTTCTCGTGAATGACATAAATAATTAATATGTTATCAGCTTAATAAAGCAGAAAATGATATATTTTTATCCAAACATTAATTTAATTTACACTCAAAGGTTAGCATGGTTTAAAATACCATAAGGTTTACTTATCATTCTCACCTGTCTACGTCTTTTCCTTGGTTTTATACGTTTATCAGAATCATAGATCATATATTAAATAATAACCAGCAGAGAGGTAGTCAAGCTGAACTTATTCAATCGTAATTGTGATTCATATCTTGAGATACTTTTAAGGTCTTGACTTGACATTAGCATGTGGTAAAATATTTCAATGTCTTCATGGTAAAAGAACAAATGAATCTTAGTTAAAAATCCAATAGTCCACTGCATCTAACTAATCCTTCCTGCCTCACGATTTTCTTCAGATTCTTGTAATGATAACTTATGACTGTTTGGAACCACACCAATATTCCAATTTCCATTGTTGAATAATGATTCTACAGGATTAAAATGCAGATATTTATGCATTAGTTTGTACTTATAGATCATATTTTTTCAAAGTTGGCTTTGAACCAAAGTTGTAACTGAATTATTTCAACTGCATGGGAGATTATCTATCACTCATCAGTCAGTATCAGTCCTGGAGCAATAGGAAGTGGAACCAATCCACTGCTACAACTGACTGTAGCTATTGAAAGCTTTTTCTGATCAGCATTTGCCTAATGAACTTGGCTAGATAATTTCAGCCCGTCAGAAATAAAAACAAAACGAGAATACAAGAGAAGAAATAATGATTTGATGGCATTAGTTGCTTTTATCTGTCTTTGAGAATGAGAAAGGTATGCTCGATAGTTGCTGAATATGCTTCTTCTGGCAGCTGGATCAAGTTTAATTTTTTTTCATCATTGATTGCGTTCAAATGTTTGGTTTGGCTGTCATTCAATTATTTCTTATCTTAATCAGACCAAGTGTCTAGCTTCAAGCATCTAAACTCACTACATTGCAATCCTAGAATCGTCAATTCGGCATTTTTCAATTATGTAAGATGAACAGTCAAGCCGGATTGTATAAAGACTCGCAAGACTTTATTAAAGCTGGAGCTTTAGATCATTGACTTAAGTAAAGAAAATTAAAACTAACCCTACTAAATTCTTAACGACGTTCTCACGGATTTTGTTACTACTATTTTATGATATAGGAAGGAACTGAAAAATAAAAATAAATGTTTAAAGTCACAGTCAGTAAATTTTTAACTGATTGATCTCGTACTAAATGCTTTATGTACAATTTTATGTTAAAGGGAGAGCCCCAGTCCTCCAGAGCCGTTTAATGTAATGATCTGCTAAAAAAAGTTATGGATAGTTCATTGTGTAAAACGAATCAAGAAGGAACATTTAAGTCAGCCCATCGTTAAAATAACATTGCCCATTAAATAAGCTTTTTAATAGAAGAAACTGAAATTCTATTCCTCCAGCCTATCAATAGGAAGTTAAGTACTCATTTTAAATTAGAATATTTAAATACCCTAAAGTTAAGCTGAGGTCAAAGTGCATTGAACTGAGATTATGTAATGTCAACATTACCTTTTGGCCGTCAGAAAGCCTTAATTGGACAACCATGAAGTTCAACCTTATATCAAAACTAGCATGTACATAGCTAACCAATAATACAATTAAATTATATGCGTAGATATTAATATAATACGTGGGTAAGTAGTAACAAAGGGAAATATAATGCTGCCTTATATTTATTTAAATACACAACACATCATTAACACCAACGTCTGGGGACGCAGTGCGTAGCTTTTTAATTTGCAGAATGCAGAAGATGGTATACCGTCCATTATAATCCCAGCGTTTATGAACAGGCTTTCTTGCAGACAAGAACTATGCATGGTGGGAATAAAATCCTTGGTCAGGCGGACATTGAAGCTGCAGTAAAAATGTCAGAATAAAAAAAGAAAGCTTAATGAATAACGTCCTGCCTGCCAAGCCGTCAATCCGGATGGCACTTTGACAGAAAATCCAATTGGAAAGACAATACAAAAATTATTTAACCGGCTATCACTTCGTATTAACGAATAGGCGAAGCGGTGGCGAAGAAACATTCCCGTTTCCAATTTGATTTATTAATTTTAAGTGTTCGCTGGATAGTACAGTGTATGTCTATACAGAACGGTAAATTTAAAAGATGCTTTCAAAAATGTATTTTATGTGTTTGACTCATCAAGCAGCAGCCAGAGAATCTAACAGATTTAAAGGAAATAGCTTAGCTGACTCTAACTGCAAAAAGTATCTTAAATCTTAATAAATCATTTTTTCTAATCAACGAATCAACAAAATTTTAAATTTAAAAAAGATGATCCACGCCGAGCGGTTACTAAGTACCCGTACGCAGTGGATGATTAAGATTACCTTTCCTGTAGCAACAGTACAAATAAATCATTATATAAACATCCAGAAGACCACATCAGTAGAGACCATCTGAATATATGGTAGAGTGGACGCCACGATCGGCCGTTTTGATTTCAAACATATTTCTCTCCTACCTGCTAACAATGTGGACACTAACAACGGACGTCAAGACATATATGGAAACTCGATACAAAATTGCACGCCATGCCACTTTTTCAGTGGACCACCATCCATCCAGCCTCTAAATTAATATCCCATCATCAGAAAAGCAACGGAAGGAATACATAAGAGGAAAGACCACACCAGTTTGTAAATACAAGGATGAGTGAACCAAAACAAAAACAGTGCGAAATATGGTACGAAGCCAAAATCATCAGATGAAAGACAATCCATGCTTTGCTCACACATTTATCCACCGTTTGCTATCTGCGGCTCTTCCAGAATAAGAAAGCAGAAAGGCCCATCAATTCACACCAAGAAAGCAGATGAATATCCGCAATGAAGACCTTTTTCATACAGATTGTCTCCTCTAAATGGGCTCCACACGCTTGGTTGACGAAATTCAAGACTGCTGATTCAAAAAAGTCTGTCTGCCTCATGGTCCATGCTACTTTACTCACTAACTATTCTATTTGCTTTGCTTGCTTTTTTGCTGGTTTCATTTACAACAATCCACCACTTTTTATCAGAGACATAAATATAAATGTAGATCCTACACAGTAGTAGTAGTGGAAAGAACAATGTCGGCATTTCTACTCTGACTGAATAAAGCATTTGTGCTCATCTGCCGAGATGGTTGTGTGTTTTGCCTCTTCAATTTTGTTTTATTAGCGGACTTGCTAACTAAAACTTCATGCTTATTGCCTTTTTTAATGTCTTTCTTCTTGTGAAGCGGTTCGCAAGGTGCTAGCAAGCGAACCTTGCACATGAACTGGAAAATATAAAGCGTATGCAAACTTCAAACTTGGGCATCAGGCCAATGTCCTCTTCTTCAGTTGTTCAAATTCAAATCCCAGTTGTTGTGTGGTAATCTGGTAATCAACTGGCAAAACATGATCGTTGTTGGAAGTAGTGGGATTGGTGAATGGAATTGAATTGTGTACAGTTTCGAAGAACCGGCATGGCATCGAACAAAACCAGTGTGCCAAACCCATTATCATTGATGTAGTACGCATACGGATGAAAAAAACGCACGTGAAGGCTTATTATTACAGAAAGAAGGAAATATTTATTTAGCCAGTATAGTAGGTTGAAAGCTAACTAATATTGACTAAACTGGAAGAATTTTCAAGCTTGTTATAAAAAATCATTTCGTAAATTACAATAATAACGTTCAAGTAACTTTACTATTACTGCTACAAAGGTGCGTATATGTGCATAAAATTCCTAAAGTTGGCATTAGTAATTGGTATCATACAGAGAGTGAAAGATATGTCACTCAGCTCACCACACTACGATGCAATAAAGTAATGCAAATGTGCCCAAGGTGAAGTGAAGATGAGACTTGTACTTGCGTATGCTCGTATACAACGCTTTTAACTTCTAAGTTAAATTATACTTTCATAGATTGCACGAATTCCAAGCCAATCTTTGGCAAGTGAGTGATGCGATATGCAAATTTGAAAATAGGAGTTCCTACTCTCTAACAAAATGCTTTCCAGTTTACTATTGCTTATTTAATTCTAAACTACCAGCATTTTTTACCAATCCTCTCTACCCAATCTATGCTAACCTGTTGGTACAAACCAGTAAATAATAATCTTCGAAAAGACTTAAGTACTTGTCAAAGAATTCGCAGAAAAATACAAGCTCCCCTTGAACCGGGTAAGCTTCTTGGCTTGACTTAAGAGCAAATATCTGTCAAATCGCTTCTTTCTTGCTGAGAGGCTTCCTTCCAACCCCACAAAACTATTATTCACTTGCTATTATAATCTAGAATAGTATGTAAAGCCCTCGTACTGACGTAGTTTCAAGTTGCATTTTTTTCTACTGGTTTCTGATTCCAAACGATATAATATTACTCACAATTCATCAACCTGGCCTGCCAGCCTCTTTTATGAGCTTTTTAGTAACCTTTGTACACCAGCCTTAGTCTCAACGCAACAGAAGCTTTAGTGGTTAGTTGGAGCACGTTTTTTAGAATTTTAGCAGTCGAGGTTTTTCAACAATTCCAGTAACACAATATTCAGCAGAATCGTCAGATCTCATGGTGTAGTATTTATACGTTTTGAGTTGTTAGTTAACGTCTAACGTTATGCTCACTCTAAGCTCGTTGACTTCATCAAACCACACGTGTGTTTCCCATTATCGTTGACACTTGGTGGAATCATAGACCGTTTGTACTAGAGCAACACATTGCCAAATAGAACTAAATGCCATCATAAATCATTGCTAGTTTTGACAAATACTGATACTTGAATCATGTTGTTTCCACTCAATGTACTTGTACTTTTTTAGGTGCATTCAAGACTGGCATTTCAATGAGCTGTTGCTGTACCCTATACACATTTGCCAGTTATGTTACTTTCTCAGGAAGTATAGTACAGTTAGACCATATCCGTATTTTTATGAGCTGGGTACCGAAAAGTCTTTATGCAAGCGTTCAATTTTACGCTAGAAATCCTTTCCAACACATTTTCAACTTTAGATTAGCGATACAAGCATTTATGCATCCATTTCTGCTTCAACTACGAGCTATAAGTACTAAAGTGAACATTAAAAGTAAACTATTGAAATTCCTGTGAAAATATTTAAAACCAGTAGCTTAAAGATGGATCAAGCTTGTTATAGTATTTCTACTCCCTACTTTTTGCTGAATTGATAAACAAGAGTTTATGACCGATTAGGGAAGAGTAATAAACACACCCACTCTTGAGGAAGTGCGTGCTCTGCCAATATTTTGATCATTAAGGCTTTTATTTATGGTTTAGGTTTTATGGATTTTTAATGCAAATAACCATCCAGCAGGCAAATTTCCCTAATCTATCAAAATTTACCGAGTGAGTAAAAATACCCATGCATACATACATACAAAAGTTATGTAGCTTTGTAGCATGCTTCTTTATGCTTAGAAATGAAATACTTTCAGAAAAATTCATCAGTTCTACAGGTACACCAAACATTTTTCAATAATTCCTTCGGATATGTAGATTTATGCTGTTACAATTAACTTTAATAGGAAGAAATCAATTGTCTCCTATATAAATATATTATTCCTACCAGCTCTGTTTTCAGTTACATTCAAGGTTAGGTTAACATTTGTTGTACAAATTGATTTTGAGTTGGATACTCGACCAATACAACTCTAACGTTCCAAACTCGCTACATATATATTTCTCTATTATTTGTTCTTTCACCACTTTAATTATAATCATCCCCGAATCATAACAGTAGCTCATTTCTATATTTTTTAAACCCACACGAACTGAAGCTCATCCAGTCAGTTCCACTAATAATAGAGAATCCGGAACTGCTCTTCTACCTACCTGCTTTCCTTGCTGCGAGTACATGCTTGTTACAGTTCACTCAACCTGAACGATTTGGCACGTGCTCTGGCCTTTGGGTGACAAAATTCCTCGGAAGAGGAAATCGACATGATCAAAATTAAATTGCATTCTCCGTCTCCTCCCTTCTTCCTCTTGGAACTCACTCAAAATCCGATTTATGCAGAAAGAACTCAAATTAGGATGCCAAGGTTTTGTATTTTTTACGCAAATTGTCTCCTCAAAACCAAGAAAGAAAGTCTTCACCAATTATTATTTCTAGCTCTCAATCTCTCCATATAAAATTTTGCTAGACTCGCTCACTCACGATCGCGATCGCTTTGAAAAGCTAACCTCGTTCCACCACCATAATCCAGAAACTAAGGAGAGGAAGCCAAGTGTTGTGCTCATTTAATTCAATATTTTTCTACCAAAAGTGCACTTGAGACTCCCATGAAAAATTCTTTACTCAAGCAAGATCAGAGTTTTATTATATCCATGCAAGGCAGGTTTAGGCAAATATGTACTTTTTGGTAACCAGGCTGAATGATGAGATGAGAAGAAGAAGCATTTCCCAGCAGAAAAGTATAGTGGTACTCGAATAATAAAACTGTCTCGTCGTGTTCTTTTACTTTATTTGCTTTCAGTTTCTTCGGATAGAAGAATATAAACATTGTATAGGGTTTCTGAGAAAGTTTGTATGCGTACTTGCATTGCGTACATATTCTATAATTAGGAGTGGTTTTTGGTGATCTATCTTTTCTCCTTCTTGAGCCAAGAAGGCTTTCATACAACGTAGTAATGCTGTGGAATTAGATGGAAAAGTGGTAATAGTAATAGCAATAACAATAATGACTTGTGAGACTTAAATCCTCCCAAGTAGAACGCCTCACTTTCTCAGGCTTTTATGGGATTGAAGAAACTTACATATATTTTGAGGTTTGCCTGTAACATGTTATATTTCAATTTACTTGAATGCTTCACCCAAGAACAAAAATCCTATTTTATATGACTTTTAAATACAATTTCCGAATGTACAGGCAACAAAATTTAATTGAATTACCGTACAGTAAAACTTAATGTTGTAGTTCTTTATATTTGTGTGAATCGTGCTAATGTAAGATTTTTTAGAGATCCTAACCAAAAATGTACAAGATTTACATTTAAACCAACAATTTCAAATATTGTTTATGAATTAACCATCTAAATCCAATAGCTTCAATCCATCTTCATCCAAAAAAATACTTCTTAATCTGTTGAGACTTTTTACGTCAAGAAATCACAAGGATCAATGAGTTTGTTACTTGGAATCGAAATCTAAACCTCAGTTGGTTCAGTTGCTTCGATTTGTCAAAGAAATTCTTGGGATTTCTCCTCGAAATCATCAAAGTATTTACGCACCATGATCTTTGACAGGAGTCAAAATACTGTGCTTGTTTCTAGAAGTGCTATCTATTTTAAAGGTAGCAAAGTAGCAACGCCTTATAAGCATTTTTAAACCAGAGCAGAGTTTCTTCTGCTACTATGCATACAAAGATAAGATTGTGATAAGCGAGACGGACCCTTTCTGTTTACAACTGATTTGCCACATTACATTAGCAAGCAGCACAATCGAAGAGCGATGAAGAAATTAATGGTTAAGCGATTACGTAGCCCAATGCATCTATGCATAAAGCAAATTAACCAAAACGACTGAGCTTTCAGTTTTACTCTTAAAAGGTGTGCATATTTAGATACAAACTGCATAATTCATGGAAGCACCATCCTGGCTGTTGTGGTAGAACGAGAATATGCTTGACTTGTGTATCTAACACAAAAAGCTATCCGTGTCCCTAGCGTTTTTAAAAACACGGCTCATCCCCTCGTCGAGAATAACAAATAGGGTGGGTTGATTTCAAGTCATTTCCTCAAACTGGATCTCATTAATTACAGAGGTTGAAGAGATGGGCAAGGGTGGGGCTCATATTACTTACTTCTCGATTGGACACGTATTGTATTTAGAAGAGTTATTTAAAACTCGACTCGGCAACCTACCTGCCTACACCACAATATCAGTCGACTTCATGCTTAACTGAAATCAATAATTCAGAGATATAAAGACTTGCCTAAGAAGTATAAAAGGGAGACGCTTATGTCCGTGTTGGAGTCAGCTGGAGTTCTTTTTAAAAGTTAGCCACACATTGGAAATAAATACCATTAAATGCTCACGACGACACGAGGATTTCTAACTTTGAACATTATATTGAATTTATGGGTTCAGCTCAAGCAAAACCGATAATTAAGGAACTGAAAGGCTCTACTCTTACATACTTTTTCGTCAGCCTTCCTTTTGAAAGAAAACAAATGACCCAGAAAGCATTGTTACCACCCATGTCCATAACGAATGGTGTGTTGTAAATCAATAGATTCCTTTCATTCAGTTGCATTAGTCTTGCATTCAATAACTAATACTTAGGAGTTTCCTACAATTTTAGCTCAAACCAAAACAATATCCTTGCTTTTCTGCCTTTTGGTAGTGAGATAATAAGGAAACAAATGGATCGGAACAAGATTTAAATGACAGAAATACGACAAATCCTATTCTCATGCCACAAATGCTATGTATTTACATATAAACATAATCGACCACTTGATACATGTCTAAATTGGCGTTTCCTAAATCCAAGTTGCAAGTTTATAGCTGCATTGCATAGCAGCTTAGCTATTGGTGTATATCAGTTCTGTTTTAGTAAATAGATAGCATATTGTGATCATGAAGAACGCTTTCTATTTTACATGAAATTGGAAGCAAGTAAAATAAATCATCATGATCCTTAAAACGTACAACCTACCTATCTACCCACCATTTATTTATTTGCTTCTATTCGTGCATGTCCGGTAAAATTGGAGGCCGCAGACAATCTATATAACTCCCCTCAAGAGACTTTTTGATTCTTATTATAGTTTTGACTTTATTTTATTCGTTTTGGATTTACTTTATCAAGCCTGGCAATCGATATAATACTCCAATCAGATAGTGAATCGCAATGAGTGCATATTCAGTTACTTTACTACAGCACGAATGAAAGAATTCTACTGTCTGTATGTTAACTTTTATCACACGTTGAATCATATATGAATGACCGTATTTATTGAAGTATTGAGAACAATAGAAATACCAAATTAATATTATTGGAAATTGTCCAGAAATTTAGTTTTGTACAAGAAGAAAAAAAAAAGAAATGTATTTAATTTGGCTCATCGAGAGAAGAGAACAGAGAATATACAGTTCCTACCTCCTGAGGCT
>JAQFZX010002735.1:0-16704 GCA_034682405.1 Hydroisotoma schaefferi | reverse complement strand
GCATTTTGCATGCATTGGGATGCGGTATGCTGCTGAACTGAGGCATTTACACAACTTCAACCCTCAATTTTAAAGCAATGTTACCAATAACCGAGGTTTCCCCCTGTATAAACCAAGCATAAAAGTTTTCAATTAATTTGTTAACTTACTCATTGGCAATAGACCCTGTTAGAGAAGTGTATCGAATCCCTTCAGTTCCAAACTGTCCTGAATCCTTGTCCACAGCTTTCACTTGCAGGATGCTCGTTCCAGATGCCGAGTTTTCGTTTATAAACACTTGGTAGATTTCTTGCTCAAATACTGCAAATTATTTGCACATTCCGACATAAGTAAGTTATAAAAACGAAAAGCCAATCTACAATCAAATTTAAGAGCTACTTCTCCAAACTACTACACAGTCTGACAGTATTTGCTGTAGCAGTTTACAAGAACACTTTAGGCTAAAAGTAACTTTAGTAAAGTGTTGAGTTTCTGGAGACAAAGCATAATTTAGAAAGACTCACCTGGGAAATTGTCATTAGCGTCTATAAGTTGAACGGTTACGGGAACTTTGGAAAATTTATCTCCCGAAACTTCCTCAGCCACTAGGGTAAAGTTTATCTCTACAAAAAGAAAACATTACAAATATCCATGTACTAAATTCGCTGGAATTCTATATTTTATGCATACAATTTTATTTTATTCATTTTATGTTCTGTGCATTATTCACACAGACAGAGGTCTGTCATTTCATTCAGTCTCATGATTTTAGTTTGGTAAATTATTTATTATCTTTAGCTGATTTTTACAAAAAATGTTCTTCAAATTTTTTATTTGAACCTTCTCAGGGCATTTAAAAGTTAAACCTATGGATTAACTTTAGTAATCCATCATGTAGGTAGTTCGGAACGGAAGAAAATACTTTATTGCAATTGACGGAGAGAGCTGAATAAATAGTATTTACAGATTGAAGACCACTGGAGACTTTTATAAAATACATTTCCCTGCATAAAATACCTTGAATTTGTTCGTAGTCAAGTCGGCTAGGATTTTTAACCCGTATGAGGAAGGAAACCTGGTTAATCCCTTCGGAAGGAGTTACTTCAAAGACTCCACCATCCCCTTCAGTTCGAAGACGGAAGGTTCCATTAGGGCCCTGAAATGCATTTATTACCTTCTTAGTTCTAATTTAGATCTCACATTTTTAGGAATACGAGCTCAGTTGAGTCGACTAACTATTACTCATCATCAATCTAGGTGTAAACTTAAAAGATATATGCATAGATTGTCCTCTTTTACGGTTTCATCTCGATTCAATATCCTTTTTTTTCAACAAATCTTGGATGAATTCCTAAAAAATGAATCATTCTTACCAAATCATGATCAAAAACTTCGGGAGTGACCTGTCCAATAAAAGTGACGGGAACGCCTTCCTGACTGTTTTCCGTTATCTCTGCCAAGTACGCGTTACTCTTGAAAGTTGGCCTGAGTAGGAAAGACAGTGGTTAATTATTATAATTATGAACAGCAATACCAAACCCTTTTTATCATTCCCAATTAAAACAATTTAACTCAAGAAAAACCTCAATAGCAGGCATACAAACTTTAGCAAAATATGAAGAAGACAATACAGGGACAAAAGGCTGCTTTTAATTTGCTCAAGATCTCATTAAGACTGTCAAACGTCTTGGAGCTTATTCACTTCATTGTTCATGTTTCGATATTAATTAGCAGAAATTTGGATTAATGAGCAAGGGAACTCACTTCTCATCGTTAATATCAAGAAGGTTGACAACCACCGTGGTTTCCACCGAAGGTCTTGGGCTCACTTTGGTTTGCTCTGTGGCCTGTAGGAACATCAATGTCGTAAATTCATTAGTTTAAGCAGAATTTATCACTTACTTTAGAAATTTTTGGCAATATAAACTATAATGTAGCATCCCCCTTATTTGTACAAGGTAGGTTTATAATAGATTAGCATAATACGGTAGTTACTTAGCCTATGGACTTTCAAGAAATGAGAAATCTTAGGTTAGCAAGTAAATCCTTTTAATTTCCCTGTAAGCTTAAGACAATAAATTCTAATTTGCGGTCAGCTCTTGCCGTATGACCAACCTTCCTTTAGCGTTCATCGTTCATCGTTCATCTACTTTGCTTTGTTTTATTTTATTTTATTACCGTTCTTTTTTAGAAAAGGTATTACCACCTTTGGGTACCTTTCAACAGTTAAATCATGATAAAGGAGATCGAGATGGACTTGATTTCACCTCAAGGGATTGAGAAAAAAATACCTCAACTATTTGAGATTCGTGTCATTTAAATTAACTAGAAAGATAGACACAAACACTGTTGTTCCGTATTGTTTGTAGGTTTAGGTTAAGTCGGAAGGAAAGTCTGTTGGCTGCAGTGATGTTTCCTTAATTTTTTATGAGTTTATTTTGATGTTTTTGATAGAAATGAGAGTGGATCCTTGTAGATAGTGTGCATTGTAGGATAATTATATTATGCAGGGTTATAGGATTTCGATTGCCACGAAATCGAAGAAAAAAGCAGAATAAATAACTTACCACAATGTTAAGAACGTACGATCCACCGCGAGCACTTTCTCGGTCAAGTAAAGACTTTGTAAAAAGTATCCCAGAGTCTTGGTCAATCCCAAAGAGTTCATTTTCATTGAGTAAATTATATTTCATTGGATTATTTATCCCTCGGTCACCGTCTATTGCTCGGACTAAAGTCATAAAAATAATCAATTTATTAACTTGCCAAAAGAGCCAAAAATCCTAAAATAAATTTCTACTTTACATGGGGTTTTTTCGCAACATCTTTATTATTCTTCACAGTTTTTGTAACAAAATTCTACATTAATTCAGCATAGTTCTTTTTCTTACCTTGCAAAACATAAGTGCTTATCGGGACATCCTCCCTTATCCTAGTGACCGGTGGAACGGAGACAAATGCCGGACCCACATCCTCATTATCCGTGACTTGGACAACAATAGACGCCACAGCTTGATTGATCTAATTTGATTAGCACATAGATACACATACATAAACTATAGAACCTTTCATTAGCACAGGTGTGGGAATTCATATGCTTAATATTATTATTAAGGTGTTGGACAGGGAGTTATTATAGGCGATTTTAAGTAAATTTATGCATTTTTCTAGTCATGAAATCCCCATTATTTTCCTCGATTCTTTGAAAGTAAACTAAAACCTTATCCAAAGTCTATGCCAACCCAACCCATTCTTTCTCAAGATATTTATCATTTTTATTCTACCACAGAATGTAAAATCTCCACCTAAGTTACAATAAAGAGTTGCAATTTATCACAAAGCAAAGTACAAAAAATATTCAAGATTAATGCAATCAGGTCATCTTTAGTAAAACGAATTCACATTTCTCCTCATAAGAACTTTTGAGGATTTATGCCATAAAATGCATGAAAAAATGGTATAAAAAAGGGGTAAAGCTGTGGCTTATGTCTTGGTTTGGCTAGCGATCACTGATTATCACATTGTATCAAATTGCTTCATCTTTTTGCAACATTTTTGCATACTCTAGCTAATCTTAAGGTTGGTCTAAATTGTCTCAAGGACTACCGTAGATTAGGAAGACCTACAGTTACAGTTGTAGTTACAGCAGTAGAATAATAAAATGTGGGGAAGTGAACCAACAGACTTGAGAATGAGATTTTAACCGATTGATAAGATGTGATAATGGGAAATGGGATGAAAGGTGTAAAATGAGGATTTGATGACCAAGGGCAAATTAAAGCAAAGATTTAAGTTAATTATTTCCTTAAAGATGAACAAACCTGAGCTTCAGTTTCCGCTCTATCCATAGCCAAAACACGGATTTGGTGAAGGAATTTTTTCTCATAGTCAAGTGGCTTAACAAGTTTAACGACGGCTTGACCATTAACCGTAGTAATTGAGAAGATACCTTCATCCCCATCTTCTACTTGTAGTCGGTAGATTACCTTAATTTTATTACAATATTTTACAATAAGTTAGCTTCTTTTAGATAAGCTTTGCATTTTCAGGTTGATCTACATCGAGCCATTATTCACCTGTCCATAAGGCCCTTCATCTCGATCCGTGGCTTCCAAAGTGGCAATAACTTGAGGGACTTTGCTATTTTCTGAAATCTTTACTGTTGATTGGTATGGCTGGAAAACGGGGCTAGAAAAGCATCAGTGATTAATTAACTGGATTACCATTTAAATATCTATTGATTTTTATTATAAATTCAAGCATACCTGTTATCATTGGAATCCTCCACCAAGAGTAGCATAGACTGCTGAACTGGTTCCGCTAATTTACCATCGTTCAACGTTAAAATAATCATGTACTCGTCTTCAACCTGGGAAAAACAAAGCAAGAAAGGACGATAAGATTATGAGATTCATAATTTACTAAAAAGGAACAAAGTCATAATTGCATTTCAAAAAGTCACTGACTGCCGAGCATAAGAAGGTATATTGTAAAATATAATGGATTTTAATCTCACTTCTACTAAAGTTTTTACATTGGCATTATTACTCAGGCTCACGAGTGTGTGTACTCTACTATAGTTAGCGTTTGGTTGGTAGTATTGCTAAGATGCAGGCTGAAGAATCAGCATTCCTTGAAAATAATGAGGATTTCTAATCCTCCTGTCACAATGACAATCAGTGCAGGAGTTACCAAACACAGTTTTGTGTGTTGTACTTTTTACTAAAACTTTATTTTTTGTACCATTTCTTCAACCTTAGCTAAAGGTTGAAGCTTACGCACCGGAAAAACAATGATAAAATAGCATACAGAGCAGATTATGTCGTCCTGTTCACATATCCATACAGCGCTTTGGTATTTTGCTAAAACTATCATCTATCCCTATCCCACTGACCAGAAGATGTAACTTCAACCTAGACCCAGAGTAGTAAAATATATTATCCATTTTCTGACCCGTTTGGGTCTTTTACATAGCAGCATTCACGAAATATCTAAACGTAGCATTTTTTGTAACATAAAACTGGTTTAGATTTCTTTTGAAACTTCAACCCGGAGTAAAATAAATTATCCCCTTTCTGACCGTATTGGGCTTCTATGTAGTAACTTGTATTGAAAAGTATATCATCATAATCGTTTGCACGATTTCTCGATGGGGTATTTTTGAAAGAAAGTATTTTGTTTGGTAACCATACAAACGGTAGGAAACTCCGGATCTCAGATCAACAAATGCCCGCAAATCTATCCATGTGAAATTACGTGTTCGTTCCGCAGTAACTTTTTTAAAACAAAAAAGCTTTGCGTTTAAAATTTGAATAGAATAGAACTATTTTTGTGTAAAAGTTGTCTAAAAGTATAATGGCACCCGATCCATTAGACCCACTGGGTAGGAACAAGGGGATTGATCGAGGTGAACTGCGGAGATCTCTCCGTCGAGAAACTACAGTAGAACTGAGAAAAAACAAGCGTGATGAGAAGCTGCAGAAGCGTCGCAACGTTCATGTCGAGGTTGATACTTCAACATCAGAGTCCTCAGAAGATGAAGAAGACCCTGTAACCCTTTACTAAAATACATTATGAATGAGAATCTAATCACATTTTATGCAATAAATAATCCTTAATCCTCTACATTCCTGTTTGGCAGCCCTCCTTCGAATTTTTGCAGCAGTTGGTCATGCAAGCGAATGCTTCAGATGCGGAAGTTCAATACGAAGCGGTGATTGCTATCAGAAAGATGTCGTATTCCGCTCGTCACCCGCCGATACAACCGCTAATTAATTGTGGTATCCTCCCCATTTTACTCAACTGCCTTGGTAGCACCAAGTAAGGGTCATACTAAACTCATAAAGATGATACATCCTATGTAAGGGAGCATGGCAGTTTTTATGTTGAAATTAGCTATATTTAAAGAATGTAAATCCAATTATTGCAGTGTGGATTTGCAGTTTGAAGCGGTCTGGGCGCTGACGAATATAGCTTCCGGTACCTCAGAGCAGACACAAGCTGTAGCCCACTCTGGTGCTGTACCCATTTTTATCCAGCTTTTGTCCTCCAGTAATCAAAAAGTTTGTGAGCAAGCTGTCTGGGCTCTTGGTAAGTGCCGTGGGTCTCATATTCACTAACTATAAACTAGAATTAGCATGTAACGAGTTGGTATTTTCAATTCCAGGAAATATAGTTGGAGACGGGATCCTCCTCAGAGATTACACTGTCTCTCTTGGGATTGTCCCCGCTATAAATAACTTGATAAGGGCGGATATGCCTACAAGCTGCCTCCGTAACGTGGCCTGGGTCATTTGTAACCTGTGCCGTGGGAAAATTCCCCCCGATCAACATACCTTGTATCAAATCATTCCTGCCCTTAATGCATTTATGGATCACACCAACCAAGATGTCCTTGTAGACACCCTCTGGGCAATAAGGTATCTGACTGAAAGTGGAAACGACACAATCGAGTTCGTTTTACGAAGTGGCATCCTTCCAAAGCTAATCTCCCTAATGTCCCATCCCGATGTTGAGATTCATTCTGCCGCACTTAAAGCGGTTGGAAACATCACCACCGGTACGGAAGCCCAGACTCAGGAATTGCTAAACTCTGGCGTGCTATCGCAGTTCCATGGACTCTTGCGGCATCCCAAGGAACGGGTTTGTAAAGATGCTGTCTGGTTCCTGTCAAATATTACTGCAGGGACTCAGGAGCAGATCCAAGCAGTAATCGACATGCAACTCATCCCCTCAGTTGTTTCACATCTTGAAAGTGGAGAGTTCCGAACCCAGAAGCAAGCTGTCTATGCAATTGGTAACATGGCGGATGGTGGGACCAAGGAGCAAGTAGCTTATCTTGTCACCTGCGGAGTAATTCCTCACCTATGTAAACTACTCAGTTGCAAGGATGTCGTGGTCACTAAACTTATTCTGGATGCCATCTACGACATCCTGAAAGTTTTTGGATCCCCGGAAGTTGGAAGCTTATGCGATATTATCGAAAACTGTGGAGGGCTAGGTTCTATTGAGACACTTCTGGAGCATGAAAACCCTGATATTTATGACCAAGCTTATCTCATCATTAATGATTACTTCCCAGAAGATGGAAGGGAAGATACTAGTGTCGTTCCTCAAACAACAAACGGAACGTTCCAGTTTGGAGCCCCCACTGGTGAAACACCAAATCAACAGTATCACTTTTGAGGACGATGACTATCCTGAGAAAGCAACCTGGACAGATTTAATACATTCTATCCACTAGTGCTCTAAAATTATGGAGTGTATCATGAAATGAACCTAGATTTTACTGCATATGTTCTGCCAAAATCCCATACATCGTACAATATAATGCAATGTATTTACTACGGATAAAATGATCTTTTTTCTTGCAATTCGTTTCTGTCGATTAAACATGGTAAAAATTTGCAGAACCACTCCGACCAATACTTATGCCTGTTATTATGCTCTTTCTATCCATTGTGTCTTTTTACTCGTTACATTACCTACACTATTATCTTCCTTGTTATTTTTGCTAAAAGGATCTCTTTTTCTGAGCCAACCTCTTCTCATCCTTTTTATTCCGCCCGTACAATCATCATCAACATCAACCTCTTTATTCTATCTTTATACAAAGGAATGTATGAGTTGTTGTGCTAGACTTGTATACCTTATTTAAGGCTATTATGCCTAATGCAATCTCCATGAAAGAGGTTTAATGGATCCTTCTTGTGTGGAGAACTGGGATTATATTTTACTATTGTATTTCTGACTTTTGTTTACTACTCGGATCATTTAAACCTATTTTACTTTTTTTCCCTGGGGAAATTCTCTATTTCATTTCTTGATCCATTCTTTCGAGGAAGCTTTTAGCATTATTGGGAACAAAAAGAGTGGAGGAGGTATGGGGAAGTGTTGTATCAGAGATGAAAAATCTGTGGGCATTATTTTAAATCGAGGATCGTTCATTTATTGAAGGCTTGTCGAATTTACCAGTTGAATAGTTTGCTAAGTTAAGTACGGATAGGTAGGGCGGTTTGGTGTAATTCATTTACGGCGAATAATGGTGAAAAGTTCCCACCTTGAATTCAATAGACGACAATTCCTTTAAGATTATGACCCTTCGTGGGAAGTATTTTGCAGAAATACGGCAGAGCTACTTTTATTCTTGTCTTTTGTTCAGATCAGATCAGAGCTAAGCACGCTTAATCAATCCATGGAACAATCAAACTGGTTAAACTCTGTGGTTAACTTTACCCAATTTTATTTCATCACTTTTTTCAAATAAACTAATATTATTAAACATGAATAATAAACTTGAGATTTTTATAAGATTTCCAATGGCATAGTTTCTAAATGATCTGATCATTCATACTTTCATTACAACATGATCCCCTAGTAATTGTTCCTCAATCACGCAATATATCTTCCCTCCATATCATATCATATCACCAAAGCAAATTCTTTCACTAGACTAAATCAGGAACTATTCCCGAACCCCATTCATTTACAAATACAAACTCTGTACCTATTTATTTACTTTCGACTGTCAACTAAAAACTGCTAATAAATCTTCCACAGCTACATATTCAGCAGAAAGGAAAGTAATTACCAAAAAGGGAAGAAGGAACCAATGAAGATGGTTCACTACAAGAATACTATTTAATTATGGCAATACCACAATCTACAAAACCCCTATAAAGATTACAACCAGCCCATGAAGAAGAGTTACTCTTCTTCTAGTTATAAACATACTTGAAATTCCATGAATTGGACCTGTTTCAAATTTCTTATAAATTACAAATTACTTCCCTACACGCTCTCATCACTAAAGTTATAAATGCAAATGAGTTGAGAAGAACATCTTCAATTCTATGTAGCTTTGAATGGAAGGAGGTTTTTCTGCACAAAAGTTAATCAGGATTTCTCTCAAAATTAAAGACTAAAGAAACTTACAATCTACATAGCTTGTTGCGTTTTTTACCAAGCCAAGCCGCTTCCTTCTTACCTTCTAGGGGGTTTGGGGCTTAAACTGTGTCAAAAGACCGAAAGGCTTGTTCAAAATGTGTAATTAACTACAATGCAATGCCACGATTGCTTGCAGGTAGGCCTAGCTGTTAGGCCTAGATTATAAAAATATGCAAATATAGCATAAGACATGTCTCAATCTTGATAAGCTTTAGTGCTGAATTACAAATGGTTTTTTCCCTTCGTCAATAAAATAAAATTGGGCTCGTGTTTCTACTCCAAGTCTTAATTGGGCATGTGGTAATCCCTTACGGATATAAAAGGGTAATTGTGTTGATTGTTATTGATTATTGAATCCAACTTCAAACAATTTATGATTGATTCAACATCTAAATTAAGCGTTTGTTTTGCATTTGTGAAGGCTGATTGATCTCTTATATCATTTATTAGACGATAGCTTAGCATAATTAAGTGCGTTTTGATATATTTTAAGCTATTTATTTCAATTGGAAAGAATTTCTGTAATAAAAAGTGATTCATACGATTGAATGAATGTAAAAAAAACTCTAAAAAAATTATAAGCTAACCTCACGATCCAATTCCTTCTTGAGGTAGAGTAAAGCGCTGTCTTGCCCACGATTCTCGATTCTCAGCAGTTCATTGGCAATCTGTCCTTTCAAGCCGAAGGTCAAAGGGTCTCCGTCCCTGTCGATTCCTAGAGAGAAAAATACATAATTTTATGCCATAAACTTGATGCAGTAATTAAAGCTCTTTTTCCCATTAAAATTAACACTTGTCATTTGCACTTGCATAATCATTTAGGGGCTAACCTTTGAGTGTGTATATCATACTTCCCACGGGCGTGGCTGGCCCTTCCTTCAGTCTTAGTACGATTTCGCTTTGACCATCGCTGAGTAAAAATTGGGGTAGGATATTAGCCCCGACGATAGTAATACTTGAGCCCAAACCCGTCATTAGTAGAAGGAAGAGTAGGATTGAATATTGACTTATTAGATTGACTGAGGAGGACCTTCGGATTCTTCTGATAATACTTGTAGTACAACTACTGCTATGATTGATTGTAATAGAGGGACGTAGTTTAGCACTGTTTATGGCATTTTGGGAGATAGACCTCTGGAATAAGTAGGCTTCTCTTTTGACCCTTTTCGAAATATTTGGAAAAGGTCTAGAAGACGAGACGGTGGACTTTTGTGTCCTTGTTGAACAGCTTTGGGGGATTTTTGTAGGTAATCCCATGGCAAAAGTTGAGGGTGGGGCGGACCCTGGGATGGATTTGTCTTTGGGAAGTTTTGTCCTCATTTCGCTTCACTGACGGGGTCCTTAAGCTAGGTCATTTTTTACCTGAAATTAATGGGAATAGAGAGAGATTAGAATTTATTGATTAGGGCAAGGATTCCATGTAAAAAAATAGCAACGGTTATGTATGTACAGTTCATTAGCTATTAATCTGAAATATGAAGAAATACGTGATTTGAAGCACTTTCTCAAATTAAGAGTGCCTATACCGACTGAGAAACTATTGCTTAATCTGTCAATCCTCCACCTAATGAATGTTACTCTGAACTCTATTATTATTACTAGCAGAAAGCTAACAAAGCAGTTTCATAAATAGTAATAATAATAATATAATAAATGACCATTAAATAAATGGCTTATGTCAATGGATGGATGTTAAACGGTAAGATGTAAATGGGAGAAATAAATCGACCATGAAGCTCTGTACTTCTCTGCAGGAGATCAATCGTTAATAGTTCCTTCAGAATCCCCTTATGCTTTGGAATGATTTGTCATAAATAACCAATAAAGTCCTCCTAACTTATAATATGATAGGACAAAATAGACATACCAATTTCGTCTACAAGCATCCGCTAAAATTTACTTTCTCCTAAAGCAAAAGTGACGCAAAACGTTTAATTTTTCTTTATTAAAAGCAACGACAACTGACTGAAGATACGTGCAATTGCAGAAATAATCAGTACTCCAAATCCAAACCCGCAGCTCCTTCGACAGAATTACAACTTTAGAAATATGCTAATGAGTTTATTTACAAGGGCCTCCTGGGTTCCTAAAACAGCAGACAACCTGCATAAATACAAAGCTAAGCTTATGGGTAATTTAACTTTTCAAACAGCTCAGCCCAAAAAGTTTATTTTCATTTTCAAGAATTACGATCATAAATGAAGAGCAGTTAACATTTCATTTCCTCCTTTAATTTGCTACGGAAGGGATTCCTGCAACTGAATAACAGACCAAGTAAAATGTTTTGTTTAAGAAATGAGAAAAATGAATTTGGTTGGGATTATAAAAAAATATAAATAATGAGATCGAGATGTATGCAGTTCGTCGTGTATGGAATAATAAAAAGTGAAATGAGTTCCCCCTTTCAACTACGAAACAAGAACAAATAGAAACGGTAAAACAGCGTGTGTGCAAAACCAAAACCAAATTAAGGTTTTTTTTTTTAAACTAGTAGAAATATTGATTGGGTTTTGGTGGTTTCATTTCACTATTGGATAGTTCATATTTGAAGATTACGATTTTTATAATATTCCTTGAATTCTGTTTTTCATCTAAACACTTCCAAAGTTTAAATCCTCGCTAATAATGGAGTACTGATCCATCTATAATTCTACAGTTAAATAAGTCTAGCAAAATTACAAACATTGACGGATGAATCGTTTAAAAACGGTTTCCCGTTCACAATTATTTTTAAAAGTCTTCGAACTGAGAATAGATTATAAGTTTCTAATAGAAATGTCAGTAGCCTTTTTTCAACTTCAGGTTTAAAATTTGAGGAAGAAGATAGATTACTGTGAATTAAATCATCATGTATGTGGTCATGTAGCTTTTGATCGCCTTCCTGCTTATTTAATGAAAAACGTAAGCAATCATTCATTGGTAATAAATCTCCTGGTCTTTTCTGATCAGTTTCCGTAATGATAACTATGAAGTGGCCGATATCTTATGGCATCAATCTAAAATCATGGGAATTTCTGACTGTTTCAATCCTATATTTATCTACAATTTACGCTACAAACGATTGGGACATATTTCAACACAGCCGTGCGTTGTCCCTAATCTCTTAATTTAAAATCAAATTAAGACTAAGACTAACTTAACCAATATCAACCCATCATAACTTATCCCAGAACCAGCAAACAACCCATCCATTCACTATTGACCATAGTTAAACCAACCATACAAACATCCAACTAATACCTCAATACGAACAAAGAACCGTTTAACTATTACTAAATAATAACTGCTTTTTTGTGGTATATCCTCTTGCGTAATGTGTCACACATTTTGGGTAAAATTAAACCTGTCAACACGACAAAGACGACGAATAATAAGTTGGTAAACGTCCATTCACACAAGCAATGATAGCTCAATCCTTTTCGACCGTTTTTTTTAGGACAAACAACAATCAAGAAGACTCAGGTGTGAAGTAACTAAAGTTTAAAAAAACATCAACCCTATTTTTAATAGTTTATGGTAGCCAGCATGAAATATAGCCCATCTTCAATTAAGTCTGGCCATTCAAAATGAAAATGAAAATGTCAAGAATCCTACAAACAAATAGTAATAATAAAAAAGCTTTTTGGTTCCATTTCTTCATCTGGTTCAAGATTTTTGCATTGTATTTTTCTTACATAAATCCCCCGTCTCAGAAATCCTACTCTTCTTCTTCTTCTTCTTATGTAATTTGAGTGTTTGCAATTGCAACTTTAGGTTTCATAAGAGTAAGAGCTGCACAAGCTTGTGACTGCGGATCCTGAACTGTGTAGTATTTACTTCGGGAGAATATTACTATTTACTTTAGCCACAGGAGTCAGGAGAGCTTATTGTTGTCTAAAGTAAAGTTTGACGTTGGCTAAAAGATGGAGAAATGGACTTGTTTGTTTACCGTTCGTCTTTGCTTCTGCTGCCATTGCCTTCACTTTTATTTGTTTAGATGCATTCGAAGGTTTATTGGCTAGGGAATCATTTTTCTGAAGGAAGATGATACTTTTTAGCTCAGGAATGAATGAGATGGGACACATGTAGAAATGTAGAAATGGTACAACCTTTCTGTTGAAGATTGATTGCGTCAAGGGCTAAATTTAGATTGACATTTTCCACAAAGGTTTATTTGTCCTATTGTGTTTTAGATTGGTGAATTTTTGTGATTTGGGCTTTGCAAATGTATACCGTATGGAATATAGTTTAGTACAGTTGTAAGGTTAATACTGCTCTGAACTTTTATAGTATGGCAGTTACTGCACTTAGTCTAAAAACCTTATACAAATTAGCAAGGGTTTAATTAGCAAGTAACGTAAACATTTGTGATTTCGAACTAATTTCACCAAAATCTATACAGACCATTTTGCTAACAATTAAATAAGTAATCTTTCAACCAACAGTTATAAATTAGTGACGATAGAATTTAGATTTTGGACTTTTGGTTTTCAAAATAATATTGATTTAACAAAAAATTCGATATTTATGGCATTTCTCTAACTTAGAACAAACAACTTAATGAATATGTTGAATAAACTTTATTTTTACTTTCAAAAAAGATTATCTAACCGAAAAAATCTTAGAGTATAGAATAGTATATATAATATATTCTATACTCTAAGGAAAAAATAAATAAACCCTCCCCATCCTAATAATAATACACCTTTAGCTTTGCTAAGCTGAGAATACTTCAAACCAGTAACATTGATAGCAAAACTACAGTACAGAAACTATTAAAGGTAACTAAATTTTAGCATTGATAAGCAAGGTAGAGTTCACAATTTTATAAATAACAAGCCCATATCATCAGAGTAAACTGCACCTCCCAAGCAGAGCAATTTATCAGCAATTTAATCCCAATTAACTACAACTACCTCCAATGCAATTACTGTCCCCGTCCCTCTCTCCATATAAATAATAACCCCCTCCACCTACAACTCTAACTAATTACTGACGGATATGTGAATTCTGCGGATTTGTCAAGTTGTCATCAGCATTAGTTTAAAAAGAAGTAGACATACAGCATAGTAGCAATATCCTAAAACTCGAATAATTTTATGATAAATGATCTTTTTCATTTTAATAAAAGAAAATGAAGATAAAAAGTAAAATAAAAACCCAACAGGGTTGGGCTAATCTCAGGCTAAAAGCCATTGCATGCGAAATTGCAATCTGACCGTAATTGGCCCTACTTTGTCATCATCTTCATCTCAAGCTCATCAAACCATCAACCTAAATGCTCCTTTCTGGCTTAAGAAAAACTGTCAACCTTTGCAAGTTCAAAAACGTCATCACTCCCTTTAGACAAACTACACTACTTCTCTTCTCTATCATCTATTCCCATTACTTTTTCTTATGCTTTGTGGCTAAAGACGACAGCCAACCCAACAATAAAATGCAATTGTACCCTAATTTACATGTCACTTTTTACGCTGCCCGAGATAATATTGTTGAAAAAGGGATTTATCTACTTCAAAAAATAGCATTCTGTGGATAAGATACACGTAAGAAAATGCATCGAACCCTATACGAAGGAAAACAAGGCAATTGGCGATAACATTTGTTGAAATTACTCCAAATAAGTTTGAGGTCGACCTTCTTCATCATCTTACTCTCTCTTCCATGAAAAAGTACTTTAAAAAATGTATCTACACACTTTTGTGCCCTTTTGTACTTTGTTTGAATTAGATTGATCCTGCTAAACCCTTTAGAGCTTTTTCCTGACTTTTTAAGATTGAAAGCATCAACTTTACAAGTTAGTTGATGAGGTTTTTGATTAATTTTTATAAACTCAATTATACTACAAAAAAGTTCCCTAGATAAACTGAGGATGAATTTCCACAATTTTTTAAAAATAACGACATAAACTCCACAGGAAGTTTAACGTCTTTTTAAATCGCTCAATTTTTTATACCGTATATTTTTATATAAACCGATGAATCCGTATCCTTGCTACACTTTATAAACATAAATCTAAACGTTTAATGAAATTCCCTTGAACGCTATATCCGTTATCTCCCTCAAATTAACTAAACTACTAAGTATCCCTCTGCTTGACAAGTAAATTGCTCTTGAATAGAAATCGCTGGGTTCTGGTTCGGGTGTGGTTAGACAAACAAACCTTAAAGCATCCTCCTATCTATCTAACAAACAACTACTTATTTCTCTATACAAACAACAACGGTTAACTAAATGGCAAAACATAACATCGGCATCAGCAACCCATCATCATTTGCCAATTCATTCGTTAAGTTATTAGATTAGGGAGAAATTTTTATTAGAAAGTGCTTTCATCCAATTTATTTATTATCCTTAGACAGATTCAACGCTTTGAGAGCCTTATACGCTTATTTATTTCGCTTTAAAAAAAACATAGGCAGGTCTTCCTAGAGTTGCTATTGCTATCGTTGAGTTTACAATGGAATTTTACAAAAAGGTGAGAACCTTTATTCCTTTTTTGTCAAGATTTGAGACTTTTTTAAGACCGTCTACTAAGCCTACTACTAGCCTACAATCAACCAAAGGTTTTTATGTTCTGTGAAATTAATAAGGAACCCTTCATTTGGCCGTATGTGACGGTTATATTTTATTTACTTTTTAGACATCATGCTCCCGTTTCTAAAAGTCATGTTCCGTCCGCTTGTCGGGTGATCGATCGATTACATTAATTTATAAAGTTCCCCACATATGTCGTTCCTTTTTTGAGCGATAACAAAGAGGTTCTGGTTGACTAAACAATTAAAAGTCATTCTCGAGATCGAAAGAATAGTTAATCAAGGCTGAAAGTTTGAGATTTCTTTCTGTAACAACAATCCATCAATTTTACTGTAAATTTTAGTTTTACAAGCAGCAGCAGCCAACCCAACTACCCAACCTGGTGCTCTTTATGCCAGGTTAATCATCCAAATCCAGTCATTGTTGACTTTTAAAGTGGTTTCATATGGAAGGTACATTAACCTTTACTTGTTGCAGTTTGAGATACAAGTTAGTTGATGTTTTTGGCATAAAATGGTTATTAGTTTTTGTGGTTTCCCCACCAGCAGGAATTTAAGTAGAAGACTTCACATTAAACTAAATTACCTTGGACTTTTATCAATAATCAATCTTTTTCTCAGCCAGCATCTTATTACTTTTCCTTCAGTTAATAACTTTCCCCACCGAGAACCACCCACTAGGCTTAAAGGTAGGTAAGTGGGAGGAAACAAACTGGGAGAGGATAATTACTATGAAATCGTTAGACTGGACTGCTATTTTATCTAGGTGTCAGTTCTGATTAGCAAAAATCACGACCTGCCTGACCCCAAATGTATCTATAAATCACCCAACTTCTATCTACAATTTCACCCTTTCTACCTACAAATCCTATTGCTGGAGTTCGTTGAACAACCAGAGCTAAGCTTAGGCTAATTTCTAACAACTCCCAAGTGGGTTGTGAAATGATATTATGACGAGGATTTGAACGGTCAAATCACGGTTCAACTTTTTACGATACCTGCCTGGAAGTTGTAATGAGTTTAGTGGTGGATGGAAATAAAAATTGCAAATGTGGCCATACATAAAACCAGAATTTGTTCTCACAGACTGATAGTGGATTTCTTACCAAGAAATTATCTACTTCTCACATAAATATTATCAAGCTAATAGCTAAACTAACAGGGATGGACATAAAGCTGTAAGTTTGAGGGATGGATGGATGAATTTATTTATATTTAATCTAACGAGGCTGTTTAGAAACGGAGTGGACATTAAAAGTAATTG
>JAQFZX010002734.1:0-16722 GCA_034682405.1 Hydroisotoma schaefferi | reverse complement strand
ACTCTTATCAAACTCAAACTGTTTTTCTTCAATTTTCCATTGTAAAATAAAATAAATTCCCAACAAATATTTATATATATACTTATAAATTTCGAAGAAAATGAACCGTAAAGGTGCGAAAATTAGCCGCATGCATCCTTTACATGTTAAACAGGGGATCCCTTCCATGTTGAATATGCTTCTTTTTTCCTTAGACTAACCGCGGCTAATTTTCGCGACTATTAATAACTTTACTTAATATAATACTTTAACTTTAATTAATAACATTGATTACATCTTTCCGCATGATTTAAAACCACTGAAAAACATATTGTTCATTCTAATTCATGTAAAATTAATCATTTTTTAGTTCAGAAGATGAAACATACATAGCGGCCATCTTTCCCGTGACAGGGCAGAGGCCCCCCTTTGAAAAAAGCCGGATTTTGCGTGAAATAATTAATGAACAGCCCCCTAAAAATAAGTAAAAAGCTTTTAGAAATACAGCAAAAAAAAGCATTGCAAAACATAAACGCTCAAATCCCCCGTGCAACTTAGGAGTTAATACTATTACAAAAACACTACGTATCATTCACCCCATCAGCCACTTGAACTTTGGGAATTTTATCATTTGGTTGGATATTCACTACTCAAAAGTTTTTCCGTAAGGTTAGCCTAATCCAAAGAAAGAGAGGAACTCAACGAACGTTGACTCACCTTTTCTTCACCCAAAACGGATTCGGAGGAGGAAAACCGGTTACGAAGTCACGTGAACCAAAATTCTCAGAATTTGAATCCCAATTTAGCATCAAGCCGCCTGATTGATTATGCTTATTTGGCCTTAAAACTTAACTTGTAATTTATTTAAATATTTTTTAAATATTCGCCGGATAACAAAACAAACTTTGTTTTAGTTTGTTCATTTCTTTATAGTTTAATAGTTTCAAAGTTTAGGATTTTTAAAAGTGATGTACAGGTTTTATTGTAAGGTTATCAATTACTCTTTTCTAGAAGAGTAAACAAGACGAGTGGATTGATTTCGGCTCGTGAAAAATGTAAACATTCAGTTATTGTGGTACCGGTACCGGTACCGTTACCGTTACCGGGTACCGGGTGCATATTCTTATGTTATTTTCGTTTTTATGAACCACACCCCCTGCTCCCTACCCTATTCTACCCTGTTTAATTATTGAAATTCGAACAGTTTTCTTGCTACTTGTTTTATGCGAATCGTAATCTTACCCTTTTTTATTTTAATGTTTGCAGATTTTTTTGGATTAAGGATTAACTAAATAATTTAAAATGAGTTTGGCACGTCGTCGTGAGAGGCGAGTAAATGCCGGTACTCGAATGGCCCGTCTTCTTAATGAAGAAGATGAAGACGAATTCTACGCAACGACTTATGGAGGTTTTAAAGAAACTGAAGATGATAATGAATATAGGTATGGGGCAAAATATACTGAAATTCTCGAATTAAATGGTGCTGCTTCTGTTTTCCGTTCCCGTTTGTCCTTTTGAGAGCTTCAGAAGATCATTTCAAACATTTTTTTATGGTTTTTACAGGCAGGAAAAGGAAGAGGAAGACGTGGTTGATTCCGATTTTGATATTGATGAAAATGACGAAGTTATATCTGAAAATGACGAAGAGGGTAGGCCTAAACGAACGAAGCGTTTAGTAACTCGGGCGTACAAGGAGCCAACAACAACACATAAGAAAAAAGTTTTTAGGAAAAAAGCAACTCAAAAAAGGAAACGGGATGAATCTACGGAAGATTCGGGGGATGAAATCAAAGAGAAGTCTCACAGTAAACGAAGGAAAGTTTATGAAACAGTGGATGATAATTCGAGCGATGAATCTCTATTTGAGCCTGTTCCATACGATCCGGAAGAAGCACGAAGGAAGAATAAGAATAAGCAATTAAGTAAAGATGTAAAAGTTTCTATTTCAACTTTAGGAACTGTAAAAGGTTCCCCGAAAAAATTTATGCGGACTTCTACAACCGCAAAGTCAGTGGAGACTAAGAAGAGGGTCCAGGAAAGGAAGAAAGCGGAAGCTAAGCGTAAAGAAATATGGAAGTCTAATAAGGTTGTTGAAAGGAAGTTAACTCAAGAAGAACTCCTGGCTGAGGCTAAGATAACGGAAAAAATTAATATTGAAGCCCTTGGTAATTAAATTCATATCTCGGCAAGCATGTTATTCAGCTTTATGTTGAGATAAGAAAGAAAAGGAATAATTGATATGCGATTGCAATGATTTTTTGATTGTATAGAAAAGTTTCAGCGATTAGAAATGGAGAAGAAAAAAGCTAAACCGTTGAAAAAAGGATTCGTCGGGCCAATGATAAGATATCATTCATCGCTAGTAAAAGCACCGATAAGGATAAGAAAGGATACTGATAAAGATGTGAAACGTAATGTCCAGGATTTGAGACCACCTGTGTATGAAAGAACATTTATATCCTTTACAAATGCAGATGTTATGAACAATATCTTCAAATCGTTTAAAAGACCTAGGGTAAAGCCTGCGCCTAGAAGATGTACTCTATCAAAGTAAATCAATTAGAATATAATAATATATTTTAATCCCCTTACAGGATGTTATGTAATGTTGATTTCAACTATGTTTTTTTTTAAATTCATAGGATTAAGACCCCTTATTTTGACCCAGTATTGAAAACTCCATATTACAACTCTGACATATTCCGAGTATTGAGAGCTGCATATAGTCGTATTCTATACCAAAGAGGAGATCGACGAAATATAACCGTGCGAAAATATTGTGAATGGTTAGAACAAGAGCATCCAGCAATTTACAGCAGAGACAGATTGGTTTCTACAAAAAGTAGTTTGACACCACCTCCGCCTGTGCCTGTGGTTACATTAGATAAAGAATCAGCAGCTGAACCAATGTCTGAAGACGAAGTTGAGGAAACGACAGTTAAGGATGAGATTGAAAACGAATCTGATTCTTCCGATTCTTCGCCAACTCCAAGCAAAAAGAAAATTCCTAAGGGATCCGCAGCAGGCATTAAAGCGAGTACAAGGACAAATCTACGTAAATCTGCTACCAATCAAGTCATTGAAGGATCAGAAGATAAGGAAAAGAAATTAAAAGTAGTGTTAAAGAATAAGGGTTCACTACGAACTATGTATCGACCACCGAGTAGTCGAGTTCGACCACTCCCAAATATTATACGCCCAGAGCCAGTGGTCGCTCCCATAGTTGTTAAAATTCCAAAGCCCATAATTCCTCCAGTAGTCCTTAAAATCGGTGAAAATAAAATAATAACAACACAACCGGCTCCTGTAAGAACTTACGGCTCTAAGAACAAAGTTATCCCTGCAGTCCAGGAGGACATTGTGGTCCCTGCTCCACTAGTTCCTATTTCTATCCCAGTAACTGCACCAGCAGTGTCTGCAAATGTTTCTACTGCGTTAACGGTAGGAACTACTGCTGGCCCTAGACATGTCCTAATCGCGAGAAGAAATCTTACTGGATCATTGATGATGTCATCTCAAGCCCAAACAGTTCTAAATCAAAAGTCGGGTCCAATTCTCATTCGAAACTTAAATCCTAATCAGCTTCAGCAACTTCAGAACCAGCAACAACAGGGAACGACAGTTTTACAAACTGCAGGTGGCTTACAAATTCCTACATCAACTGTTCAGTTTACCGTAGGAAACACTTCTCAAGGACTTGCTTTAGTGAATATTCGTCCCGGATACCCTGCTGTTATTCGTGCCTCAAATCTACCCCAAAATTTGACCGGAAGTCAAGTTATGAGATTGTTACAGAGTCAAGGAATAATACTACAACATTCTATTTCAAATACTCAAGGAGTATCTCAAACCGGAATTCAGACCACTACTACAAGTCTACCACTTACAGTACGACTACCAGTTTCAACCGTACAGACAGTTCAAGCGCAAAATAATGCCTCAGCAGCAGTTTGTAGCACAGCTTCTGCAATCGTTGCTGCGAATACTACGGCAGTTAGATTAGCGGCTAGAGCTGGTGTTGGACAACAGTTTCAACTTGTCACTGGAAGTGGCCGTGTGGGTGTCCAAACTCCCGTTTCCGCTATAACTTCAACCGCGGCAGTGCGTACAGCCCCGATTACAGCTTCTGGTATAACCACTCTAAATCGTTCTCCTAGACCAACCATGGCTCCTGGGCAAAATAGAACAGCTATTCTAACTGCTTCTCAGTTGAGGACAGCTCTGTCTTGTGGAGCAGTTGTTGGTCAAACTATAAGAACCGCGACCGTTACAACGGTTAGACCTGGAACGCCAGTGAATAGTAATGTTAGATCAATATCAATACCCACTTCGATGGCGGCAATGGGTACAAGGGCAGTATTAAGTACGACAACTGCGCCACGAACTGCGTCAAATATGTTAAGGCCAGTCACCATTGCCACGGCTGGTATGCGACCTCTTAATCCACCTGGAATTCGAACCACTATTGCTGGAACGCAAGGTATAGGTTCATTTTTAAAAATTGTCGATTTTGAGTGATTCCATTAACTAAAAATGTAATCCTTCTAATTATAGCAACCATGTGGCACACTCAAACAATATCTGGAACTACCACCGGAACTAGACTGGTATCAGTGCCTGTTTCTACCGTAAGACCGACAACCGCCTCATCGCTTGTTGCAGCGGCTGGTGGAAATATTAGATTGGCCAGAAGACCATCGACAACAGCTGGGACAACAACATTGTTGATGCCAATACAAAGACAACCAGCCCCTCAAGTTTCGCTTAACTCTCCCATTGTTTCTTCCAGTACCACTCTTTTGACAACTCAACCGATGCAGATGCAGCAGCATATTGTTGTTACAACCATAGATTCCTCGTTACTTACATCGATGGCAGGGACTATAACCGTTACTTCCGCTTCTGATAATGTACTACCCCCTAAATAATAGTTAACAATTATATTATGTCGCTTAATACTCCGCAGTCCGCAAAAACCAAAAGAGATCAAAAGTAACCAGTTCTGTTTTGTATCCTTTTGTATATTTAATAATTCAAAATGGGTCGGTATCCCTTAGTTAAAAATAGAGAATTTTAATTTCAATATAATCCATCTAAAACGTAGTTCTTTTCTTGAGTAGACGGTTTACTTTTTTAGTTCGCTCTATATGACCATTTTATCTTGTCTGTAGTTTGTAGTTGCATGAATCATTTGAAAATATATAAATCAGACAGTTATGAATATTATCTCAAAATTTATTTGTTGTTCTTCTAAACTGATATTTATAAATAGGTTCTGCCGTTAGATAAACATGAAGGAAAGTAAATAAAAGTAAGCAATAATTTTTTTTTGAAATGAAGGATGACCTTTCACGTTAAGTTACTGTTTTTGTTGAAACCCCAACGATTTTACGACTTCTAGTCTTCAGCTACCGTATCATTTTATACTCAAAAGTAAATTTCTGACTCGAGGTAAACCAGAATCTATGTAGATAGAAAATCCTCTAGAAATAGTATAGATTGGCCGACAAGCCTGTCATTGCTTTAGATTGACTGATGAGCTGCAAACTATGTTTTCTTTCCGTTCGATAATGAGAAAACCAGACGGAACGAGTTGTGGTTGTTTCTACCAACTTGGATCATTTTGCAATTGCATGCATTCCATAATTTCATACCGTCGTCAACCGTACCGTTGCCGTTGCGTTCACCGTCTACTTCTGTGGTTCCATCCTACCCAACGAAGTAAAACATTCGATGGACTTTGTTTTATCATCATATCTGTATTATATTCAGTATGGACAACTGAGAAAGTTAAAATAAAATTAAGGTGATAAAGGGATGCATAAGCTAGGAAGGACGATGCAAGCCATTCAATTTTGTATCGTATACATTTTAAAACTATGCAGTACTGCCTTATAGCATTTGCTTTAAATATAAGTCGGCCTAAAACATAAATATAACTATCAGGGTTTCATAAAAATTGAGACTCATTCATTCACTTGTACCATTTGGGTTCGATTTCTTGTGGGTTCCTTTTTCTTTCCTAGTTAATATTTCACTTTACTCAACTATTGGGAGAAGTTTTGGCTAAGGCAGTTTAAGGGCTCTTTTCTACCGCATCGTAATTTGAGACGGAAGTAATTAAGCTGGCGACAAGCAGTCTGGCTTGTTGGGCTAAACGTTGACTTACCAAGGGATGAATAGAATCTATGAGCATTTGTAACTAGGTGTAGGCGATCTCTGTCTCTTGGAAAGTTATATAACGGGTCGTGTTTTATAGCAAGTCTCCCTTGAGTCTCTAACGCATGCAGTAAATCACGCAGGGTAGGCTTTCCAGTTGTAAAAACTGAGCTAGATGTTATTTCAATGGATCATGTAACACGGAAGTGAAATGAATCTTTAAGCATGCATTATTGGGTTTACTCGGTGGTCGTGGTCAACATTTTAGAATTAGATTCTTTAAGAAATCAGATAAGAAAACCTCGACTAAATCCCTGTTTTCAGTTCATTTTCAGTTTGGACCCTTCACAGTAGTAACCTTTGGTGTAAATGATCAAGAACGAACAAAAGTACAGCCAAAATTGTTTTCGTCATAAAATGTTACAATCATACAGTAATAACTACAATTCTGAAGGTAACAACACCCCTGGTGAAAGTGTCCTAAGCAGTAATTGTGTTACTCCTGGGGCTAATTATATTGAAACTAATTGTGGAATGAATTATAACAAATTACACACCGGTCTATACGACCTTCCCAACTTATACCAACGTAATAATGGTCAACTTTCTCCCCAATGGTTATCCCAAGACATGAAGTCCCTTTCCTACTCATCATCCCCTAAACTGGGTAGATCCTTTTCTAATCGGGGCTTGGATTTTTCTACAACTAATTATCAAAATCAATCTTCGGATTATTATAATCAGATTCCAGTTGGATACCCTACTTATCCACAAGATGAATTTCCAACCATCGAAAAGTTACCGTGTATCTCAACATTCTCAACCTCGAAAGGATATTCTGAGGAAACTGTCTTGTGTAATACCATGGCACGTTTTTGCTCATCTAAATTGGATCATTGTAGTCCTGTCAGCGCAGCGGATAGTGGAAATACTTCAAATTCTCATTGCAGCGATAGAGATTTGTCCTTTAGCTGTCAAAGCTCGGAATCTAATTCGTCTGCATCTTATGGTGGATTTATGGAGGACGCACTGGAGTCTGAATTGTCTTCAGGTATGGCTAAAAAACGCAGTTAATGATAAACGACAAGTATTATCATACTTTCATCTCAATCATACTCCCGTTCCTTGATGTGGAGCACTTCAATCTAATAGAAATCCAATCCAATCCAATACCAATTTAGCATGTCTCACTTTTCTCACTTGTCAAAGTCCTCAGTCTTTCATAACCTGTTCCCATTCATTTACTACTAAATTAAGTCTCAATATGTCAAGATGCTCTAATAATACAGCTTTTTGATCACAGTTCTTCAATCAATTCACATAATAAGTTCTTATCATTCCATTGTCTCATCTCATATCATTTTTCATGAAATAAAGTATTCGTCTCATATTCCCGTTACTTTCCATAACTGATTTGCGTACTCTCGGCTTTCTTCAACAATTCTCAATCCTTGGATGGCTTTTTCATACTTTATTCCCCATCTTTCCCCATTTTAACCGCAGTTGAGTCCTCTAAGTATCCTGAATGTCGTGGGAAGTGATTTGTTGGATAATAATCCTTACTAAATGATCTCCAACTGACACTGAAGGAGTCTTTTGATTGCACTTAAAAGATGGAAGAGGTTTAGGTACATTTTGTCAAATAAAAATTCTGAGATACGAGGATACGACATAACAAATCTTTACTTATTTACAGATTCGAAATCCAGAAAAGAAAGAACAGCTTTTACAAAACAACAAATTCAAGACTTGGAGACAGAATTTATCAATTCAAACTACCTAACGAGGCTTCGACGTTATGAGATTGCTGTATCGCTTGATCTCACAGAAAGACAGGTAATTGGAAATTAATTGGTGGGAGCTGCATGAGGGAAAATATAGTTATTTGGGACTTTTACTTACTTTCACGGCAGGTAAAAGTCTGGTTTCAAAATCGACGCATGAAGTGGAAACGAACTAAGGGAAGCGGAAACATGGGCAAGGGAAGGGGAAGGAGTTCCAAAGTAAAATAGGCAGAATGAATGAATATGAATGAATGAATGATTTATTTAACTCATAAATAGGCGAACTCGCCCATGGAGTGTACAACATAATATGCTGTACAAAAGATTTAAAATAGGCAGAAAGCAGCTAAATAATGGTTTAAATCCGAGGGCTGTTACCAAAATGTCGTTTGTAATTTTAAGTTGATTATGTTACTAATTGTATTAACAAGGCAAGTTTAGTCTTTATTTATTTAGTATTCAATAAATTACATTCTTGTACATGTCATCATCGTAATACTGTAAAATGAATCCCATTTTCAAAATATTGAATAACATAAAGCACAAAAGCTAACTTGATCTTTCTATTCATAGACGACTGAATAAAAGCTGAAAGATTCGTTAGACAGTTTTGTACTACTTATCTTGTAGAAAATAATGCAAAATAAATTATCATAATAAAAGAAGCATTATGCACTTTTCATCAACTACTTTTCTAATTCACTTTCTATTGACTTCAGATTCAGATAAGAGCATGCAACTGGAGGTCCAGGCAAATTGGGAAGTTATTGCATGACACTTATTGTAACGACATTTGCCGATAGGACGCTTGAAGGCAGGAAAGTTGACTCTTTATATGTCTATTAAACAGTTATTACTGAATACTGATTATCTGCCGGTATGATATGACATGATTTTTACTTGACGTGACTTGTGATATTATGATCATCCATGAAAAATAAACAAAAACACCTTAAAACCACCAAGGCAACGAAAAAACACCCAGTGAGAAAATATGGAAAAGGCATATGATAATCTTGTAGCATAATTTATCCAAGATCTTATCTATCATCTCTTCGTACGCGAATAACAAATAATTAACGATGGCACGGTTCGAAATCGTCGGCTTAAATGACTGTCCCTGGTTTGCCAAAGCAGAGAAACTAGCAGAAGAAATCAACGCTGTGAACCCTTCAATAGAATTCCACCGTGAGATGAAAGATCGATTCCACTGGAACGTTAGTCTGATATACTTTAACCTAAAATTGTATTACTTTACTGAACTGTAGTGTCAACCACTACAGAACCCTACTACTCCCCTAAATAACCCATTTTCCTATCCAAAAACAAACTCATTCTCTGTTTTGCACACATAATTAAATTAAATACCTAAAGGATTATAAAATGTAGGACTTCTGCCAGGAAATGAAAAGTCAGCAAGGATGGGAAATTAAGCGATCTCCTGTTATTTACGAGGTACTTGTCGAAGAACATGGGAAAGGATGCTTGATTGGGGATATAAATGACTTTTGTGAATTTGCTGCGATGTATTTCGATATCTACTACGACCCTACGAGTGCATCTTTGCAGGCTATGGCTTTGGCTAATAAAACCGTTAGTAAATATTTACTAACTAGTAAATCGGGAATGGTGATATTTTGAAAATTCCGATTCTTAGTAATTTGTTTTCTAGCTGTTTGGTCGAGGGTTTGAAGGTCAAGATCGTGGAGATGCTTCAATCTTTACAATAGCGATTATGAACGCTCCGTTGCCCATGCTTGAGCTTTTACTTACTCAGTTTCTATCCCCGGTGTCAATGGTGCCTGCGGGAATGCTGCTAAATCTAGTTATCTTCGATGGGTCTACAGATATTAGAGTTTTGCAGGGTCTACTCATGGAAGTGGTTGACATGGCCTCTCCAATCCTGTTTAAGGCAACCCTAAGCGCTAATATCCATGTTTGCTTTTACGAATGCCATTTATTCATTTTGGCTGAGGATTTCAGCCGAGGTCTCACTGAAGAGCCAAATGACTGGATTAATCGGATTGAGATTAAGGTTGCTGGTTTGATTGAAGCTATGAATAATAGAAAAACGAAGTTTAAGGATTGTCGGGTCTTAGTAGGAGGGGATGGCCCTCAATGCTATGTTGCAGAAGTAAATTATAATGCTTTAAAGACTACATTAATCCCAAGTTGAATTTATGTATCATTAAAGATTCTATAACCCATCTCTAGATGCTGAGGAAAGCTGTCCCAATGAGTAAAATCGGACCGGGTAGGATTGCAGCATCCGCACAATATATAGCTCAAAAAGCAAAATGTGAATTGGGAAAGATAGGTGACCTTCCTGCAGGATGCATTGTTCGAGTCCATGCTTGGGGCTGGCCTGGAGATGTTGGGGCTTATGTCGAGGTCAGAGACGCAGTTCTACGAGGGGCAGAGGTTTCAATTCAAGGTCCAGGAGTGGAAATACCTTTGGCTGAAGTTGCAACTAACTCAGATTATATTTTTGAGAAGTTTTCCAAGAATTTTTTGAAAACTCAGGTAATATTTGAAAATTAGAAAGCATATTCAAGGCTTTAAGGATTGGATGTTTAGTGAACAAATGAATGAAAATAGCTGCTATTTTAACCATTTAGACAAATCTACCGAAATTAAGATCTTGTAGAGCTAGAGACATATATAATAATAATCGAAAAATGTCATATCATTTTACAGAAAAAGCTTCTGGGCTACACGGTTCCCAATACACCAAGACGTTTTATGTGTTTGGCCGAAAGTATCATAAATACTGCACACGTATGGATTTCTAGCGAACAAATATCCCCACCCCCTAAAATTCAGCCTGTTGGCGATATAAGTTATTCCCAACTTGCAGAGGACCGAGGGCCCGTTTCTGGTTATCCTATGGAAAAGGGGGTTCACCCTGTTATCAACGTTGGAGTCGAAGTTGCAAGTACGTATTTGCACCATAGACAATTTGTTCCTTTCTTTATCTTTGCAATCTTTATTACCTACTAAATTACATTACTACGAATTGTTTGTTAAGCAATAACTAACTTCTGTTGTACTGATAGGTGGGTCAAATTTGCCATCGGGGACATTCATGGTCCAGCCAGCAGTCTGTGTAAAAGGTAAATGGATCCCTCTGGGAAAGATCAGTGAGAAAACAAATTCCCAAGTCGTGATCCATGTCTCGAAGCTGTGGGACGAAAGGCAGAAGTTAATCTATAGGGATTCAAATATCAAAAACTTGTTTCCGGATTTTGATGAGCTTATTGGGGTTGTCCAGAGCCAGACTGAAGCTAAAGCTGTAGATAATACTGATAATAAAAGTGGAAGTGACGGTAGCGATGATGAAGAAATTATGGAAGAATCCCAAGATAAAGAGGAATAAGGAAGATTTTGGGGATGAAGACGAGCTGAATGGAAATCTAATTTATTTCCTAACTCTTCGAAGTAATTAATGATTTATGCAATTTAATTTGACATGTTGATTAAAGCGAAAAGCGAAAGGCGAAAGGGGTTGAATTTAGGTAATAAGCTATACTGGCTAAAAATAAAAATAGTACTGTCTGTAGCCCTATAATATTCATTTTATTTATTTATGCAATTTAATTTAAAGCCGACCAGCTAAAAACATTCTAATTTGCATTGTACGACATTTTAAAACCAATAATGTAATCAAAGAAAGCTCATTACAGCTAGTTACAGCGTAATAATAAGGAAGATCAAGTATTTTAACTACGATGATAAGGCAAAGCGGTTTGGTGCATAATAGATTGAATAGTACGTAGCTTAAACGTTACTAAAGATAGATTATACAGTTATTTTGGATTAAGGACTACGAATGACGTTACGTTTGAGAAAGTGATATCAAACGCAACAATTCTTGTAAAATGTCATGAAATAGTACAATCATTTTTTTGACGCATAATACATAGGTATACTGCATTGGTTGACACTTAAGAATTCAGTCGAGAAACGGTCATGTTCAATAAGATGCGTTTTCAGTTTCAGCAAGAGTTTATTCCATTCATTAAAACATGCACATAGCATTCATCACAAGAAAGGTAAAAAGGTACCCCCTACCAGCTCAAGGGATTTTGAGCGATGCAAGATGCAATAAATTAGAAACCTGGCAAGTCACTAGGAATCCATGAGATTACCTACGTTGCATTGCTCAAAGAGAGTTTCTTGTGTTCTCTCATTTCATTCGTGCCAGCTAGCTACTGTTTCTCCTTTTACACAGTGTACATTTGCACCTCATTTGCAGATTGTAGATAATTAAAGTTTTCATGTGTGCTAGGCTAAGTTATGCAGATGAGTGATATAAATAATGAAACTCAAAAAGGGAATCTGCTGAGAACTTGTCCCGTATAAAAATTAGCAATTCAAATTAGCAATAAAAATTAGCAATACAAATTACTTTACTTATAGTATGATTATAGTTGAATTTAACAGAGAAAGGCGCATTGAATGATAAAGTATTTGTAGCTGCACACAACAAATGAACTGACACCTTTATTAACCCTTTTACAAGTCACTTTACTTTCGATGGAAATTGTAATAGCAAGATGAACAACGAACAGAATAAATAATTGTAGAAAAGTGTTAACTGAAGTAAAAGAAGGGTTTTTAATGGTTATCAGCATATCCTTGAGTCAAGTAGACGAATTAGGAGTTTCTTCCAAGTTAGCGAGGAAAATGAGAGACTCAATTTTAGGACTTGGTTTATCGTTTTTCTACGTTTTTAACATATCCCACCCACTAATTCCTATGGTTTTCATTAATTTTTTAAGATTCGGAAATCAAAGACTAAGGAAATCAAAAGTGAAAATACTTGAACATTTACTTTTCCCAATTGAATACTGGAAATTGAGACTTTCCGGTGACCAAAGAGAAGGATGTAACAACTTTTTACTCTCGTATATCGTCATTCTATGCATAATTTGAGCTTTCACAAGATTAGAGTCAGGTGCAGTCATATTCACTCACTAAAAGTAAATTGAAGGATTACGTTATACGTAAACTGAATCCAGTTGGATTTGGGAAAGATTTAAGTGGGCTTTGATTGAAAACACTTTCATAGATTCTTTTACTCTTGCACCTAGCGAAACAAAATGTTACATATTGAATTCAGCTATCATAACCCCACTCAAAACTGTATTCAATATAGGTAGCTCACTGTGTAAGTATCGATAACACACCATACTTTGTTCGCACATAGAAGTGAACAACCGAAATATTCATAGTGAATAAAAAGTATACGTAATAATTGAAACCACACTTCTGTTGGTAATATGAGATGGGGGCGGTTCTAAAAAAAAAGGTTTTTGGTCGTTCTCCTAAAAATAAGAAACATAATTGGGACAAAAATACTTAAAGTTGACTCAAAGATAGATGTGATGTGGAAAGTCGGTCGTATCAGTTTTATTTCTTCGGTCTTTTTCTTATCTTTTAATGTCGTTGGTTTGGGAAGTTGTAGGAATCATAAATGCCAACGTTCACGGAGTAAATCAACTGTTGGCCTGCGTACAGGTTGGCCTCCGATTCGATTCCTCTATCCGTTTCGGTACGTTGGTTGTAGTTGGTACTTTTGGTATTTAACTTTTACTACATCATAAGATCTTGTCTACTTTACTTCATTCATTCAGCCCACGCAGTTTACTTACGTCTTTCGCAGATTTATTATAACAAACTTCTTATTTACTAAATTGGAAAAATAATAAATTTTTTACTCAAATGTTTTGAAAGGGTAATCATTAGTAATTCGATTCAGAGTTTTTACAAACTGTTTATCTTATTCCAATCATACCTTCCTTCGCTCTCGATCCACTTACCTAAGTCAAGCTTATTTTCAAGAACTTTAGAAATATTATATCTTGAAACTATACATAATTCTATTTATCCTGGATTCCTGCAAAAATACATCCTGGATTCGGCCGTTTCTACACCCACGTCACGTCACATTCAACGTAGAAACTTTACCTTTAAGTTTATCTCATCATATAACATGCTAAATGTTTCTCCATACGACTTCACTCATTCCTGCAGAGTATCATTGTAGTTTACAAATAGTTAGCATATTTTCCTCCACTTTATGATGACAATTTCTCTCATGCATGCGTATCTTAGCATACGATTGTTAAAGGAACCCTCACAAATATACTGTGCGATGTATAAAACAACTTTACCTTTTGGCTTTTTTCATGAATCATGATTGCAACTATGTGAGATACGCAACCTAATGCCATTTTTATTTCCATGTACGGTAAATATTACACCTGAGTTAAGAATCGGTCCATTGTCGACCATTTGAAGATGCTGCCAATCAATAAGTGTTTGGCAATAAATGATGATTGTCTACCAATTCTATTAAATGAATGCTAATAATAAAATACCCCACGTTTGAACATAAGCCTACCTTTACCATCTCATCATCTCTTTGTACATTCTTCTGGCTATTTTTCAACTCTGAAAGTCCTCATCCATTCTTTCTGATCATAGTTTATACTGTGTTTATTCCATAATTGTTTTTATTATTAGGAAGGATAAGGAAGCAGAAGATGAAAAAGTGATTGCATATTAATAAACGATTACCTGCTACTTCTCTAGAGAAGAGTAAGTCAGTGATTGATAGTACTCAATCGAATCCAACACCTAGCCAAACCTACTGAAAAGATCCCTGCATTACGTTGTACGTTAGCTCGACTTTAAGGTTGTAGAACTGTGTTAGAATCGTTAGAATTCGTTGCGTGCGAGTTGCTATTGTAAAAAGTGTACACACTACAGACTTGATACCAAGTTACTTCACATATGCGATTTAACTTAGCATGTAATATTATTCCCTCCTGTGCACCTGCAACTCTTTATTTTATCAACTCGAAGTAAAAATTTCATAGTTTCATCTCATCATTCTCCCAAGTCCCAACCTCTACTTTTGCCTTGCTAATGCTAATGCTAATGCTGCTGTTGCGA
Source organism: Hydroisotoma schaefferi (assembly GCA_034682405.1). Taxonomy (NCBI): domain Eukaryota; kingdom Metazoa; phylum Arthropoda; class Collembola; order Entomobryomorpha; family Isotomidae; genus Hydroisotoma; species Hydroisotoma schaefferi. The sequence continues at coordinate 1,840 of JAQFZX010002734.1, read as the reverse complement.
ACTGCTTATAATTCCTGGCAAAGAAAGATGTTGCAGACAGTCGAGCTTCGTGTATGATGCTTGTAGCAAGTAACAAAACTGCAACTACGAACATCTACTCGTAGAAGAACAGAGTCCTCATCATCATCCATCTCTCTTCGTCTCTTCTGCTGTAGTAATAAACCCTGAGCGTTATGCAGAGAGAAAGATCAATGTCTAAAACGCTACAATCTTCTAATTTAGTTGGTCGTCTCAGTGTATCCTGACTTTGTCACCGGATCACTTTACCATTTCAATCAATCAGGATTCAGAAGTTGGGGACGGTGATTTTATATTAACATCTTTCCTTATTCGTCCAGTTTTTGGCGAGGTTATAGAAATCTGAATATGAGCTCGTAAAAGGAATAAAAAGAGACGTCTGTCAAGAAGTTAAGTTGCATAAAGTACGGGACGGGTAACTCTCTCGAACCTTCAATAGAGTTGAGTTAGTGGTTGATAAATTTAATAAAATTTTTCCAAGCGGATATGTGAATAAAGGATGGGACTTTGAGTGACTTTCCAATTCTGATTTCATTTACTGCCTGGATTCTGAGAAAAAGACCGTGTAGTTTTTCCATTCAAGGGAAAGTCTTCAGGGGTTTTATTTTTGGATTTTATAAAGAAAAGATAGAATTTACTGTTTAACTACATAATTCTGGAATCTGTTTAAGGACAAAGCTCTCTCATTAACTGTTTAAAGAACTTTCTGGATTAAAGTTCAAGTGGCCCATCTATGGTAAGGCTTTGATTGAATTATAATCCTTCGAAATTGATTTATATTAGTAATTCTAAACAGGTAGGTAGTCAAGTCAGAGTGAAATAATAGGGGTTTGGTGTTTATTAAATGTTCTTATGTAAAATAAGCCTGGATTCATTGTCCTGATTGTTTTAACATGCTAATAAACCGGTTCATCCTTACATAAAGCGATGCATGGAATGAAAGATCTTCTGTGCTACGGGTATGGGAAATGTATATTGGACAAATGTGCGTAGATGTTCAGAATCTTTACAAATTGTAAACACGGGTTTTATAAAAACATTTTTCTTAGACGATATTAATCGAAGATCAGGAAGTTTGTGAATATTTTAATCACACGTACATTTGAAAAAATAACTTCTCTAATTCTTACTCATGATGAGAGAATCCTTTGGCATTCACCTTAATGCTTTTTTGTAAATGATGAAGACATCTTTCACTTTAGTCTGTGCTAGTTTCTAGGATTCGTTTAGCTTGAAATGCGTACGAATCAAACTAAACTATGCTTGCATTTCATACAGGCTAGTGCAATGCAATCATATCCACCACTTTTATTTGTATTTGGACATCTTATTCCTCGAGAAAGCTGAAGGGTGGTTGAAGTTTGCTTCTTTGAAAGAGATTGCCGATTTCTTGAATCTAATCAAAGTAAATTGACTTTAATTCAACTGTAAATAAGTAGTGAAACATAGACAAATGTAACGTCAGATCGGGGTCGCCGATCAGTCGGTAATAATATAGTTTGATTTAAATACTCACTGCCCTGACTAGTTTTGTACCCCTTGAATAAATATTTAATTTATTTCTAAAAAGCTGTGCAACTAATATAGCTCTGATGATAACTGGGCCTTCTATTTGTATTTCTTCTAAAGCAACGACCTTTTTAAACTCTGCATGAACGATATTACCTATGATAATAATAATATGCAAAAGGTACACTGTACACTACATACTGGACTAACTATAGATACGGCTTCAATTTAATCAGAAGATTGCATTGGTTTGGTTTGACATATTTTTAAAATTGATGTGTTTGTACATAAAGTAAACCACAACCAGAATAGA
>JAQFZX010002733.1:0-16722 GCA_034682405.1 Hydroisotoma schaefferi | reverse complement strand
TCCCAAATTTCCCGTTGGTCCATCCAAACTGCCGGACCCTCCTCGCTCGTCTTTATCAACCGTTTCTCAGAGGTTCCGGTTGGGCCGGCTAGGACTACCGCACCCCCCACCAAAGCTACGATCAACAATTGTACAACACCTTTCATCTTCAGACTTTAAATGAAACTCCGGTGGCTAACTTTAAAACATGAATGCCCATTCTAGTTCATCGTCATCCTTTACAGCAGAACGCAATTAAATGCTTTAAGCATGGCCCTACTCCTACAGAAAAAGTATCAGGTATGCAACGCAGCTGGGCAAACTCCTCGGATGGGTATTTTCGATGGGTGTTGTCAAGTTTAGCCCGTTGGGTGATGGGTTTCGAGGGATGGGTTCCTTAAACCCTACGGTGGCGATGGGTTAAGATGGGGGGGGGGGGGTATAATAATTGAAAAGGGGCTCAGGGGGGTTAAGATCGGATAAAATTTGGTATTTGTATACTTGACTTTGCACAAGTAACCGTCATATTTACCAAGTTACCAACCAATAAACATTAAAGGAAACTCCAATTTGCTGATAATACATCTAACTAGGATGGTTCATGAAAAAAATCCGATGACGATGGGTCAAGAGGGGTACGGTAGCTCATATTACAACGATGCGGATGGGTCAAGAGGGATTATTTGTTCCTTTTCTCAACGATGGGGATAGGTCATGTTTGTTTCAGAGATGGGAATGGGTCAGGAAGGGTGGGTCACTTTTGTTTCAGCAATACAATGTGGGGTGGGTCACTTTTCCCAGCCACGAGGAGGGGTCAGGAGGAGTGGGTCCTTTGTTTCAGCGATGGGGATGGGTCAGAAGGGGTGGGTCACTTTTGTTTCAGCAATGCCATGCGGGGTGGGTCACTTTTCCCAGCCACGAGGAGGGGTCAGAAGGGGTGGGTCACTTTTGTTTCAGAGCGATGGGGATGGGTCAAGAGTGGTGCCTGAGCGCGTGGATGGTTTACGATGCCGATGGGTGTGGATGGGTTATGAAACGCACAGCTATGACATGCAACAAAATAGGGAGATAAGAGTGAATGATCATATCGTAAATGATAATAAATAAATGAATGATGAATCAAAACGGTCTTTTGATTCCTGTGTACCTTGAACTTGGAATGAACAATCCCCTGATTGACACTGACACTCTTCCGAAAGACAATTGCTGTTTGTTTATTGATTACCTGGAATAAGTATAACTTGTCCTTTGTCCCTGCCACGTACTTTTACAGATATAATCCATACATGGGATTTCCAATAATTATTTATGTTGCATACTACATCCAGTTTAGACATCGTTATGAGGAAAGTGACTTACAAAATCCGGCTAATTATGAGATGCAGAAGTATTAAGTATCGCTAAGAGAAGACCCTTTAGGTCAATGTTCTGTCCCTCTTACTGCCAGTATGTCCCTCCGTTCGCATGTTTGTCCGTCCCTCCGTTCGCATGTCCGTCCCTCCCTCCGTCCACATGTGTGTCCGTCCCTCCCTCCGTCCGCATGTCTGTCCGTCGCTCCCTCCGTCCACATGTGTGTCCGTCCCTCCCTTCGTTCGCATGTTTGTCCGTCTTTCCCTCCCTCCGTCCGCATGTCTGTCCGTCCCTCCCTCCGTCTGTCTATCCGGGCGTGAACTTAGGAACGTTCAACATTTATGAATTTTGTTTCCAAATTCTGGAGTTCGAAGGCTGGTTTTGTATTAGGGCGAATGGAAAAATCAACAAATGAAAGCACAAACCACTGAGAGATACTTATGTGTGTCCATTTACAATGGTTTATTTATTTATGTTTTTGTGTGTAGTTTATTTAATGGACGTCAATCCCGATCAATTTTATTTACACAAGGGTTTTGCACACCCTTCAGAGACAGCTTTCCAACTTTAAAGTGTAATCGTATTGGCAAAAATACAATGATGATTCGGTGAATGATAAAAAGGATGGATTTATGAATGAGTATAGAGTATTTTTAATTCATAGAAGACTGCAACACAGAGGTGGTGGTTTGGGGTTGACGACGGACCTGACGGCCTCTTCGAATACTTTATCAAGACCCTCCTGGGTTTTGGATGAGCATTCTAGATAAGCATCCGCCTTAATCTTGGATTTCAACCACCTCCCTTCTTGCTCCGTTACGCGACGCGTCCCTTCCTCTCCTAAATCATATTTCGTCTCTGCACACATTTAATAAAATGTCAATAAACAGTTTGACCTTTGGTCAAGTCATATGGTAAGTCCGTATATAATTGAAATGAACCATTATTATCGTGATTGAAGAGATTCAGACCGACCAGGACGATCTTGGCCTTGCGACAGTGATGCCTTAGCTCGGGAATCCACGTGGACTCAATATTAGCAAACGACGAAGGGTTGTCCAGCGCAAAATATACAATGAAACAATCAGTCTATACAAAAATACCCAAATCACTGACGACCGTTGGATGATGGAGGTCAACTTTGAAGTGTAGTTTTACCCTAGGAAATGAGAGAGGTCGAAGTCTATCGTATTCCACCTGTCCGGCCCGGCCGTGTCACACGGAGTTAGATAATAATCTACCCCGTCCACTACCATGTTCTTGGTGCAATTGTCAAACCTGTAAAGAGAGGGGGTGTGGTTATCAATGAAAGAAAGTGAAGGGGTGTGGTTATCAAGTCTGAATTACACGGTGGTGGGCGTATATTCTTCAGTGTAGGTTTGTGTGTAGGATGAGATGAGGCAAGTTTTACCTACGTTTCCGTCCCCAACTATGGTAATTTTTATGGAGTATGCTTCACTTTGTTTGTTTTAGATGGGCAGGTCCATTAGAACCCCATCCGGCCCTAATGTCCCTCTCCTCAGTCATACCTCTCAAACTGTCCGAGTTTAAATTTTGTGAAGCCTAGATAATTCGGTTTTATTAATGGAAACTGTGGTAAAGTCAAAGAAGGTTCTAATTTTGAAACATCTTTACACTTACTTAGCTAAACTAGAACTAAAGGAAACCTAATTCTCAGCCTTGTTAATCTATTCCTTTTTAGTTTGGCCCGAGGTCTTCTTCTACTAATGTTCCATAAGAGGAAAAGTCCTAATTTAATTTAAACATATATACAACTACAGGGAAAGGTTTAACACGGGAGAATAGTTTACAATAATATGCGAGTAATGTCAAAATTAACCAAGTGTAATGTATCATTTTGTTCTTATTTCTAGACAGAAGTGGATTTACAAAAAGTTAAATGGAAGACGTTAACTAATTAAGTGTACCGTTTACCGTTCACATAAGCTCAGTAGCCGACTAACAGAAATCCGAATACTAAAATGGTACTAACAGGGTACAGGGCTGTAATGATAGTGTACAAACAATTCCGGCATTCAGAGAAATTTCAGGCATATTGAAAGTGAATTAAATATACACCAATGGACACCCTGCCCCGTTCAATAGACACAACAAATGGACACTACTGGACACCCTGGTGTCAGTTCAGTGGACATAACAAATGGACACCCTGGTGCTCGTTCAGTGGACACAACAAATGGATGGACACCCTGATGTCCGTTCAATGGGCCCCAATGAACACCCTGGTGCTGGTTCAATGGAGGACACAACAAATGGACACTACTGGACAACCTGGTGCCCGTTCAATGGAGGACACAACAAATGGACACTACTGGACACCCTGGTGCTGGTTCAATGGAGGACACAACAAATGGACACTACTGGACAACCTGGTGCCCGTTCAATGGAGGACACAACAAATGGACACAACTGGACACCATACATAACTTTATTTTATACAGAAGAATCCCTAGGAAGTTAAAATGTTTGATGGAAACCTTGAATTTATAAACGCTATGGCTTGGATCGGTAGAATAGGTCCGAATATTTCATCCTCCATTAGAGGGTCGTCTCCCAAAACGTCAACTGAAAAACCCAGAAAACCAAGGTTATAATTAGTACTAGAGCGAATGTCCCATAGAGTACGACCCTGTTAATACCCTAATATCCCGACCCCGTTAATACCCTAATACCCCGACCCCGTTAATACCCTGATATTCCGACCCCGTTAATAACACCCGGGGGTCGAGGGATTAAAACCCAGGGTTGGGTCTATAGTTCCCTGTAGTAGTATGTGGGATATGAGGGGTTTGGGGATCCTTAAGGAAACCATTGAACCTAAAATACTCCAAACCCGAAAGGCCCTAAATGCATATCTTTGTGTAGCCAATTCCATGTGTGACCTTCCCGTTGCTTCTACCCAAATCCATCTCACCCTTCCCTTAACTCCCTTTAAAATAGAGAGCTTGTATTGACTAAGGGTTCCTTAATTTATTTAATTATTTATCCCGTTTTGGGAAGGAGGCTCTCGGCGGAGTACCCTTGTAAGAGAAACCTTGAAGGGTGTACAAAAATAAAGTACTAAAATAGTCCAGTTTCCAGCTTTCTCGAGATCCCTTTCTCAAATTATTGAAATAGCCCAAGTAAGTTGTTTACCAAAGGTATAATAAATTAATACTGATGAAGATGATGCTAGACTTGTGGGATTTGACTGCTGAAGAAGACCAGAGAGTCGTGGAGATTAGGTTAGATTAGGTTGAAATGTAAGAGTAAGGAAGAGTTCTCCATACTATTCTGTGTTGCAACAAAGTAGGAATTAGTGGTTTTTATGGAATATGTTGCAATAAGAGGTGGATTTACTACATCAACTAGTCAGTTCCTATTTTATTACTCAATTCTCCAACATTTAGAGGGTTTTTATTTACTTGCCAAGTGGTAAATATACAGATTAAATCCAGTGGATTTGGGGTTTACCAGTCCATCACACCGTTTATTGCGTGTCTGGGATATTATTCCTAAAGACTGACCCATTTCCGGTTTATGAGATTGATTTTGTAAATAAATAAATAAATGAATGAGGCTTGTCCTCTCTCTAAAATTACGATGATTATTTGGACAGTTTTAAATAGCCTGAAGTATACTCTGTGTTTAATTGGACCCATCATCCATCCAGTCCCAATCCAATCCCAAACTTACACTGTTATTGCTTTTGGGCTGGTCAAGAATTGCGAAATCCCCTAGAGTTTTTCCACCTTTACAGTTTACTTGCTTTTTTTTGCCCATAAGAGAGGTGGAATGGTTTTGGTGGAATTAAGGCTGTATTCCCACAGACTTTGTAAATCAATTGTTAACTACGGGATACTTTATACCCTCTGTCCTTATAACTTTATAATCACAATTTTTGTAATCATAATCCATTTGATGAAAACCCTTTGGAATGGTTTACTCCTCTTTTGCAAAACTTTAATTCCAACAAATACCATAACTCACTTTTCCACATTGGCAGTCAATATCAAAATACAAATTATCGTGTCGACAGTTGCGGTTCCTCATGCCTAGGGAAGCGCCGTGCCCGGCGCCCTCTAGAAATATGCCCCGATGCCCAGGGCATATACCCGGCGCTGCCCCGTACCCAAACTTTAAGTATAGGGCGCCTTAAATTTTCAGGCCATTGTTCCCTGTTTTTGGGCATGCCCTGACCCTCTCGTGTCCTGGGCGCGTGGGCATGGTAAACCCCTACTCATGCCATAACTCTTTCTAATTTAAATCAAGTAGAATGTAAAAACTCAAATATAGCTCTATACTTACTCTGTAAAAATAGCAGACTATTCTGCCCGTTTCATATTACTTCCTTAAATATGGATCGATTGCTTAAATGCGCTTAAGACAAAATAAAATATGCATTAATTAAATTATCCACGAGTTTCCAATTCCAAGGCAGCTTTATGGTAGGAAGGAAAGCACTGGAATTATAATTATTGACGGCTACCTTAATTTGATCCACTGCTGTATCCAAACCTATTTTAAAAAGGACAACCTTAGAAGTTTTGTAGACGGATAAGCGGATTATGTACCTTGGGGTTATCCATGCTGGGCTGGTAAGCACTAGTGGAACCTTCATCTATTGGACGAGTGGATGTGGTGTATTGGATTAGTGGGTGTGGTGTAGTGTATTGGATTAGTGAGATTAGGTGATCCATATTCTTCGATACAAATCCATTTAAAGTAAAGTACCTACTAGGTTGAACCCAAAATTCCACATACTATTTGTTATAACTTTACTCTCGTAGAGGTTGAGTAAGAATAAGCCAACAAGTCTGAATATAAATTTCCATTTCGTCTCTCCCTAGTTGTATAAATTCCTACTCTGTTTCTGGAAATGGCCACTCAAGGGATATGGAAGGCTTTTGGCCGAACCCTTAATTTCTACAATCGGATTACCACGGATTCCAGAATGAGTATCCATAAAAATAAAAACACCAACAGACTTGTAGTCTCACCGAGAACTACGTTGGATAAATGTAAGTTAGGCTTGGGCTGCTTTTTACTCGCATTAAATATCCTCTTTCTCATTTCCCGTCTCTCTTTACAATTGTTGACGGACCGGAACTCGGAGATGAGCAAATCCGACATAATTGAATTGGCTAATAGCCTCATGCTAACTATCGTGGGCATCAGCTCATTTCCGATGAATCGAGTCGTAGCTTTCCAACCCGAAACCCTCACTGCTATCTTTGAGAATATGGAGGATGTTCTACAGGCTCATTCAGGTAGTTTAACCCAATAAACAAGAATTAAGTCTAATTTCCAAATAGCCCAAAGCTATCAAAGTTAATTTAAGATTCAGAGTTGGGTGGATAGGATTGAAACTCTTAATATTTCTACTTTTATAATCTCTAGAATTCCTACGTCATTGCAGACTTGGACCGGTCCGACCTTTTTCTCCAATTGTGATGTATTTGATCGGGATAGCGATGGACGGGATGACATTTGTGACCTTCTTCCTCTGCACCTTGTACTCTCTCTTCTGTCCTCCATTTAACTTGGACCCGCTAGCCCCTCTTTTCTTGACCTTTTACAATCCTGCTACAGCCAACTGGGTCATCTTTGGGTTTTTTTATTTTATACGGTTTACTGCCATGTTCATAATTGAATCCTTAGTGGCTCAATCAATGTGCTTGTTGTTGTGTATCGGTATAATTACACTTTTAGCAATGCTCCAAACCACTAACACATTGACCCAATCTATTTGTAAGAATAGTTCCAACCCCATGTCCAATATTATTGTAAATTCTAATAGACATAAGGATCCGTTATTTACGGATAATATTCGTGTTCTGAGGATTTTAGAAATCTGGTTGAAACTTTGGAATGAAAATATAGGTTACGAAAATGTAATTGTTTTGATCATCTGCGGAAATTGTCTTATGGCTGTTTCTAACTTTATTATTATCAAGTATTCCCAACTCCTAGGTTTCCCTTTGCTATTAGGGCCCATTTTTATATCTTTGGGAATTTTGGTATTCTTCTTCACCCTCGTTCCACCCGGTACTAAAGTTTATGAGGATTCTAAATCCTACATTTACGACCTGCGGGTGTTCTCTAGTTTGAAATACGAGAGAAAAGTAGCAAGATCTTTGAGACCTTTGGGACTTGTTGTAGGTTGGATGGGCGTTATGAATAGAACAATCATCCCTGATATAATTGAATACAAGATCAACGGAACCATTACGCTTGTTATGTTGTAATCTGGCATATTCCATTTCTACCCTTTATGTACTTTAACTTTAGCCTTTACAATTTAACACTGCTAATTAATTACTAATTCTGTGACTCGAAAAATTATTTTAGTATGGACACAGGGGTTCCTCAGGGATCTGCATTATGTCCGCTACTTTTAACTTGTAGCAACAAATGGAACTATTTTCTAATTGTTGTGATGAAAATCAAGTCGAAGTTAACTTTGAAAAAACTAAATGCATGGTTTTTTCACAAGAAAAAAGATAGATCCGTTAATGATGAAAAGTTTAGCTTTATTAATGTAAGAAACAAAAGAATTGAGGGAGTGTTTAGTTTCATATATTTAGGGCTACACTTTGACCCTTATCTCAGTTTTAACACTCACTACAAGTCGGTTTTGGAAAAGGTCTCCCAAAGAGTAAAATACATCAAGGGAATTATGCGATCTTTACCACCTAATATAATGCCAACTATGATTAATGCCTACATTCACTCTGTTATTGACTACGGTCTTGATCTCTGGGGTGTACAATCCAAAATAAAACTTCAGGAACTTCAAGAGAAGATAGATCGGTTAATTCTTTGCTATAATTATCCTTCGATCAAGCGAAAATGTAACAGGAAAAACAAATCCAATAGATTAATAAAACCCACGATTTGAATTAAAAGTTTACGCTGAATACAATATTATGACTGTTATTGAAAGATGTAACTACATCTTACTCAAGAATGTGTTCAAAGGATTACATGTAAATATGCTATCGTCACGCTGTAGTGACAGAAGTATGCCTCGCATGAGTATGCTTTTGTTTATGTCAGAAGGATGTAAAAAATTAGTAGCTTATAGAACTGTCATTCTATGGAACTCATTGCCTAACGTATGGAATTACTGGGCAATGAGCTATGAGAAGTTTAAAGAAAATGTTAAGATATGGATTATGCAAAAACGAGAGGAGGACTTCATTTATTTCTAGATATTTTCATTAAGAGGTAAATTTACTATTAAGGTCTTACGACCTATAGTGTCACTAGTGGTAGACCAATATGTAAATGTTGAACTGGCTCGACACTTTAATAAAGTCTCAAATCAAATCAAATGAAATTGTTATGGGTTTTTTATTTCGTATTTTAATAAATATAATAGTTAAATAAATAGCGGTTTTAGCCCAGTCAATTGGGCTTATGTAGCCACGCACTGTGTCCGTCCGTCCGTCCGTCCGTGTACGGACACGATAACTCAAGAAATAATGATACCATACGCCCGAAATTTTGCATAGTGGGTCCAGGGCCGATTTTGAGGTTTAAGTTCGTAAACTAGCCCGATCGGACCACGCCCTGACCCGTGGTACTCAAAAAGACCCCCACTGGCCATAAATTTTGAAAAATATTGTTCTTCTACTTTTGCTCAAAAGTAACAAAGAACTGATTAGTTTTGGCAAAATCCAACGGTTTAGGTACCCGTGGGGGTCAGATAGACCCGACAGGGTGAAAAATTTCCAAAAAGTTGTTGCTCTACTTTTGCGCAAAACAAACAAAGAACTGATTATTTTTGGCAAAATCCAAAGGTTTAGGTACCCGTAGGGGTCAGATGGACCCGACAGGGTGAAAAATGTACAAAAAATGGTGCAGGCACGGGTTGTGGGGGCTTTGCCCCCACATTAAATACAAGAGAAACCAAAAAGCCGATTTCGTTGTAATTGTAAAATGGGACGCAGTTAACAGTTATTGATTACACTGAATAATGATGAAGTCAAATTTAAAGTACAACACCCGTAGGTTATATCAATTGACTGGGCTAATATAGCTGCTTGGAGGAGGTTTTCAGTTTAACAGAGGGAAATAAATTTTGGATTTATTTGAGTAGAATAAAGTTAACCAATCCCATTTTTTTCAATTAACCCAGGATCGAAGAGCGTACGCATAGTATAGTAAACGAAAGAGTTTCGATAAAAATATGTTAGGTCACTATTTGAGCGATCCGGTTTTGGTCTGAAGAGCTTCAACTTATCGCCTCTATTTCAGGGACAGTCAGCAAAACTCTAAAGACGGTGAGAGGAAGGAACGGCTGCCTTATTATGCCTCATTCTTTATAGATAGTATAGCTTATTTAATAATTATGAAGAGACACAAATGTATACGATTTTTAAGTCTGGATCCACTCCAGGAACATATTAACAAAAAGCTTGAATGCAGATAAAAAACTGGAAGGCGAAAAACGTTTTGCGAATTCCTTTAAAACTGTATGCAGTAGTATAAAGTACATAAAACTAATGCTAATATTAGAAAAATTAGTACCGGATCGACGGCTTTGTCCCTACCATTATTTTCTATCACCAAATGGCTTAAGGGTTTGTTTGAAACTTAAATTAATAACCAGTCGTCTTTTCTGAAGATATAACTGTTAAATAAAATACCGTATTTTCTGCGTAATCTCCCAGGTAGAGTTTTTTCCATGATGGAACTCTCTCATGCAAATGAGACAATCAATATAACAATTCCCCATGGCGTATTATTCTCGCAAATATTGTATTATTAAATAGAGCTTAAGGCACAGCTGAGATAAACCAGATTAGTAGTAACGTGATTAGTAATCAAGAATCGTCTGGAGGGGTCAGAATTGTGTTAGGATGTCACAGTGGGGTGACCTCAGGTCATTCGAAACTTTTCCGGATATAATCAGTCAACTTTTAGTTTTGCCATGGCGAGCGGGGGGACAGGCGGCCTTATCTGGCGGGGTCAGAATATGTTTGAGAGGTCACAGTGGTCAACAAATGGACACCCTGGTGCCCGTTCAATGGACACAGCAAATGGACACCCTGGTGCCCGTTCAATGGACACAACAAATGGACACCCTGGTGCCCGTTCAATGGACACAACAAATGGACACTATTGGACACCCTGGTGTCCGTTCAATGGACACAACAAATTAACACTATCGGGCACCCTGGTGCCCGTTCAGTGGACACAATAATGGACACCCTAATGTTTCTTTTGAAATCTTACACAGTCTGACACACGACTCGACTCGTAAAATCCACTACGTTGTTCTCCACATGTTCCATAATCCTTGTTTTCATGCAGAAAGAAGTAAAACACGTTTTAGTTCCATAACGCTAACAATTATCCTTTAAAATATCCGATTTGTATGAGTAAGAGCATGAAAACAGTTCCGATAATGAAGGTTATAAAGTAAGAAAAAGCCTTTGTTCCCGGAAGATACAGAAAGTCAAACATCCGAATAAAAAACTTAAAAAAGGCTATCTTCCCGTCTGTAACTGGACTGTATCTGGAAATAAGAAACATTAAATAATTCTTTAAATCAAACCCCCTCGTTTTGTGGCCTAGGTACCCTAAATCCTCGCCCATATACCACCCTCGTTAATTAACCCGCACGCAAGGGGTATCTCTCCCAGGTTAAATATGCTTCAAAACATCTTGCATTATATATACTATAAATGTAACCCGCGGTATCTGGGCGAGGTTTTAGGATAACTACCCAAAAGTAGAAGGGTATTTACCTCGGTCCTGCAAAAAAGTCTCCAACCGGGTCAAGACGTCTGGAAAGGACACTCCGTGTGTGGGAAAAGGTGTCGAAGGAATAGCTACCGTGATATCGTCCCATCCCAGATTGACCTTTACCATTTATTTAACACTTTAATCCCTTCCCCCCAGGTCAACCGGAAACGTACATAAAAATTAAAGGTTTGCTTACCAACTCCGCCGAAAGGAAGGTTCGGAACTGAAACGTCAAAATTTATTCATTTATTTAGGCAATGGACAATAAATGCAAAGACGTCAAGTATACCGCAATTCCCTGACCAAAAGCCGCGGCATAAGTAGGAAAAAATGATGTTTTGAAGCATATTTAACAGGAAATGGGTGTGGGTTAATTAACGGGGGCGTCTTATGGTCAGGGAATTACGGCAATGGGGTAAAGCAGAAGAGAATGGGGATTTTGACCCGTATTTTAGTAATTAAAATGTATTTTTGAGACGTACAAAGTGTTTGATATAAAAGGTCATTGATGCAGACACTTCCACTGCGTGTTTCCTCCACCAACTTCCTATTAACTTCCTCATGCTTGCTAAAGGAGTAGAGGGCTAGGGGACTTGGCCTAGAATCATTATCACAAACATAACATTATTTTATATAGAAGAATCCCTAGGAAGTTAAAGTGTTTGATGGAAACCTTGAATTTATAAACGCTATGGCTTGTTCCACAGAAGAGACAGTAAGGATCGGTAGAATTGGTCCGAATATTTCATCCTCCATTAGAGGGTCGTCCCCCAAAACGTCAACTGAAACAAGGTTATAATTATTATTACTACAGCGAATGTCCCATAGGGTACGACGCATCCGGACGAAACTACAAACTACAATGCTTATCCAGGTAGACCATTCCATCCGGCTTTAAAATGGCTGGATAAAACTGAGTTATCCGGATAAAAATCCCGTTCATCCAGCCATTAAATCCTTCCGGACCGGCTGGAAGCACTTTGTAAATAAAAGGTGGATATACCAACAAGTGTAGGTTCTACAAAACGGTCATGGATGTGGACCCTGCCACCATAGATGATATTTCCTCTAGTTGATTGGAGTAGGGCTTGAAGTCTAAGGACATGTTTGTGGTTGATGATTCTGGAAAGGTCTTTAGGGGCATCCGTCCCTCCGTACCATTCCTTCAAAACCCCCAACATCCCTTCCACCAGTCCTGGAAGGGAGTCTTCCATACAGAGAATGTAGTCCGGACCGGCACAAGTCTGACCTAAATTCACCATTCGACCCCAAACAATCCTCCTAACGGCCATCAACATGTTGGCTGGCTCATCCACGAAACAGGGACTGCGAGGGACATCTCTTCTTAGACCAACTGGATGCAATTGATATTTTATATAGAAAAAAAAATGAGCCTACCACTTTCCACCCAATTCCAGGGTCACTGGGGTCAACGTATTTGCAGCCGCCTTCAGAATAATCTTTCCCACTGCGGGTGACCCTGTGAAAAAGATGTGGTCAAAGATATTGTAGTCGATCAAGCGTTGGGTTCCGGGTCCATCCGTCTCCACCACTTTATAACACTCCTAAACACACAAACAAATACATTACCCACGTGTCCAGGAATAATCCCACAGGGTACATTTAGGCTTTTAACATGGAAAGATAGGGGCATTAGAAAGGGGGGGATTTTTTGGGGAATAAGTTAAGTGGTTAAGGTAGAGAGTGCTGGGAGTATAGGGCTGGAGACTTACATTGTCCAAATACATGGGAATAAGTTTGGCAAGTAGAGAGGAGGTCGCTGGAGCCAACTCGGACGGTTTCAAAATTATACAGTTTCCTGCAGCCAGTGCTCCTGAAAATATTAGCAGGAATACATATACTAGAGTAATACTTTCCGATCATACCTTAACACAGGTGCAACCATGAGGGGGGTACCAGGGGTACAAATATATCATTAAAGGATAGGAAGGTGGGGCGGATCTGGCTTAACGTGAAGGGATAAGGTCTATCGGGAATTCCAAGGGGTACAATGTACCCCGGGGGTTGCACCTATGACTGAAGAGTAGAGAATGTAATCCTACCAACAAAGGGTTTCATGGTGAGCATAAAAGGGAAGTTCCAGGCTCCTGTAAGAACAATACCAATTGGGTTTGAATTGGAATGAATTATGGCGTTTGATACCGTTTGGATTTAAATACTTTATATGCTTAACAAGGGACTTATCGTACCGATGATAAGGACAATGCCTAGAGGTACTTTTTGAACGTATGCCGTATCCGGCAAAGTTGCAAGGTTTGGTGGAAGGAATATGGGGGCTGCGAGTTGGTCCAGTCTTCTTCGAAACCCAACAGTTTCCATCCGCACATTCTCCAATTCTTGCAGTTCGGCTGGAAATAAAATAATATCCCTATTCTATTCTACTCTTTTCTCAAGTATTTTATAAAAAAGGGCCTTTGTAAAATATTACATTCTGCCTTGTGCTTCCCAAGATCTTTATAAACGGCCTTCCGGACCTCTTGCCCATTCTCTTGTAAAAGTTGTAAAACGTTGTCCAGTTGTTGGATCCGGAAAGACAGGGAGCGGGTTTTACCCGAAATAAACGCACTCCGGGCCACATCCACCCCCACCGCCTAAAATACAATACACAATATCTAACCTATCCATCTTCCCACACAATCCTGCTCTTTTCAAACAGACCCCAAATACGGTGTGACCTTTGGGGTATTAATGGGGTTAAAAATTGTCGGGGTCGGGGTTTGAAAAGGGTATTTATCATAGCGCATTACCGTTGCGCGTGTGCAATACCCTAATACCCTAATATCCCGACCCCGTGAATAAAACCCGGGGGTCGAGGGATTAAAACCCGGGGGGAGGGTGTAGTAGTATGAGGGATATGAAGGGTTTGGGTATGCAGGAACAGGGGATTCTTAAGGAAACCATTGAATGTAAAATACTCCAAACCCGAAAGTCCCTAAATGCATACCTTTGTGTAGGATATTCCATTTCCATGCGTGATCTTTCCGTTGTTTCTACCCAAATCCATCTCAACCTTCCCTTAACTCCCTTTAAAAGAGAGAGCTTGTATTGACTAAGGGTTCCTTCAAATTTATTTAATTATTTATCCCGTTTTGGGACGAAATCTCTCGGTGGAGTACCCTTGTAAGAGAAACCTTGAAGGGTGTTCAAAAATGAAATGCTACTAAAATAGTCCAGTTTCCAGCTTTCTCGAGATCCCTTTCTCAAATTATTGAAATAGCCCAAGTAAGTTGTTTACCAAAGGTATAATAAATTAATACTGATGAAGATGATGCTAGACTTGTGGGATTTGACTGCTGAAGAAGACCAGAGAGTCGTGGAGATTAGGTTAGATTAGGTTGAAATGTAAGAGTAAGGAAGAGTTCTCCATACTATTCTGTGTTGCAACAAAGTAGGAATTAGTGGTTTTTATGCAACATGTTGCAATAAGAGGTAGATTTACCACAACAACTAGTCAGTTCCTATTTATTACTCAATTCTCCAACATTTAGAGGGTTTTTTTTACTCGCCAAGTGGTAAATATACAGATTAAATCCAGTGGATTTGGGGTTTACAAATCCATCCTACCGTTTATTGCGCATTGACGTTGATATTATTCCTAAAGACTGACTCATTTCCGGTTTATGAGATTGATTTTGTAAATTAATTAATGAATAAATGAGGGTTGTCCTCTCTCTAAAACTATGCTGATTGTTTGGACTGTTTTAAATACCCTAAAGTACACTCGGTGTTTAATTGGACATCATCCATCCAATCCCAAACTTACACTTGCTTTTTACCTGGTCAAGAATTGCGAAATCATGTCGAGTTTTTCCACCTTTACAATTTACTTGCTTTAATTTTTTGCACATGCGAGAAGTGTCTGGTTTTGGTGGAATTAAGGCTGTATTCCCACCCACAGACTTTGTAAATCAATTATTAACTTCTGTACGGGATACTTTATAAACTGTCCTTATAACTTTATAATCATAATCCATCGGATGAACCCCCTTTGGAATAGTTTACTCCTCTTTTGCAAAACTTAATTCCAACAAATACCATCTCATAACTCACTTTTCCACATATTAAATCAGTCAATATACAAATACAAATTATCGTAACCTCTCCTCCAGAGTTCCTTATGCCAAAACCCTTTCTTATTTAAAGAAAGTAGAATATAAAAACTCAAATTTAGCTCTACTTAGACTTACTCTGCAAAAATAGTAGACCATTCTGCCCGTTTCATATTATTACCTTGAATATGGATCGATAGCTTAAATAAACCTAAGATAAAATAAAATAGGCATTCATTAAATTATCCTCGAGCTTCCAATTCCAAGAAAGCTTTATGGTAGGAAGGAAGGAAAGCACTGGAATTATAATTATCGACAGATACCTTAATTTGATTCACTATATCCCAAACAATTTTTTGCTTAAAAAGGACAACCTTAGAAGTTTTGTAGACGGATAAGCGGATTATGTACCTTGGGGTTATCCAGAGCTGGCCAAAATAAAAATATAACCTGAATCCTTCCAAAATAAGGATACAAGATAACAATATCTCCAGGTTATGTCCAAAATAAAGATACAAGATAAAAATACAGTAAAAATATGTCCAAAATAAAAATACAAGATAGGGATAACGGAAAAATATCAGCAAAATAAACTACAAAATACAAGTATACTTTGCCATTAAAAATGAAAGGAGCTGAATCTGAATCTATAGTTTCGTTTTCTAAGTTAATTTTACTTTTTAATTAATTGCTTAATATGTTTCGCCAACATATTTTCCACTTTTTGTTAAGTTTCTTTCAACTTTTTAATTATTTATTTGTATTTTTGAGAGACATAAAGTGCAGAGCTGTTAAGATAAGTGACAAAGCAAAGAATTAATGCAGGATTAGTTAGTAGTCACATCTCACTTGTAACTTCAGTTGGCAGAGAACAGGTCTACATGGTATGTCCAAGTTAAACGGCTGGCTGTGGCAAAGCAGTGAAATGACTTTGTGTGGTAAAGCAACCGTCGCATATGTACAAGAGATAGAGGATTACTATAGTTCTAGTTTATTTTAAATTGATTTTATTTACTTTGAAAAAAATGTACTCGGAATAAACAGAAAATAATTCTAAATATTAGTCGATAAATTTTATTCGGGATAAATACAGTGGCGGTTGTTCAAGATAAATAAACTTCCAAGATACAAAAAAATTAAAAGTATCTTGAAGATAGTTTATTCGGAATAAATCCCTTATTCCGAATAAAATTATTCTAAAATAAAAATATGTTGGCCAACTCTGGGATTATCTATGCTGGACACGGATAAGCATTAGTGGAGCCTTCATATATTGGATTAGTGGATGTGGTAGTGTAGTGTATTGGATTAGTGAGATTAGTGGATCCTTATTCTTCGACGCAAATCCACTTAAAGTACCTAAACTACTTCAGGTTGAACCCAAAATTCCACATACTATTATAACTTTAGTCTCGTAGAGGTTTCGAGTAAGAATCACCCAACAAGTCTCAATATAAATTTCAATTTCGTCTTGGATAAATTCCTACTCTGTTTCTGGAAATGGCCACTCAAGGGATGTGGAAGGCTTTTGGCCGAACCCTTAATTTCTACAATCGGATTACCACGG
>JAQFZX010002732.1:0-16739 GCA_034682405.1 Hydroisotoma schaefferi | reverse complement strand
AAACTGGCTTAGGGAAAGCGGGCAACTGGGAAACTGGCTTGGGGAAAGCGGGCAACTGGGAAATGGGAAACTGGCTTAGGGAAAGCAGGCAACTGGGAAACTGGCTTAGGGAAAGCGGGCAACTGGGAAACTGGCTTGGGGAAAGCGGGCAACTGGGAAATGGGAAACTGGCTTGGGGAAAGCGGGCAACTGGGAAATGGGAAACTGGCTTGAGGAAAGCGGGCAACTGGGAAAGGGGAAAAAGGGGGAAACTGGGGTAGGGGAAACTGGCTTATGGAAAGGTGGAAGTGGGGAGGGAACAATTAGGGTAGCTGGGGAAGGAAACCGCGGAAGAGGAAGGGGTAACCGAGGTAGAGGGAAGGTGGGAACTGGTGAAGGAAAGTGACTGGGAGCAACGTGGAAGAATAACGGGGGTGTATTTCAATTTTTAGGGAGCTGGCTAGCGTCCTTGGAGGTCTAGTAGTGTTAACTTTTCTCACAAATTTAAAATCTTCTCTTAACCAAACAGCTTTATTCATTCTAACTGAATAATAATGGGATGGATTTAATGATACGAGGAACTGCAAAATTTGACAAACCATCAACTAAAAAGTAAAAAAAACAAGGATATACTAAGGCAGTGTAGGAATCAGCCATCTACATTGGAGAATCACAAGCTTAATCCACGAAAGTACATGATTATTTTCGAAATTCAAGCATATGAATGTTTACAATAATAATGAAGAATCCTTCAACAGGAAGTTATTTAATCTTTTTGTTCAAATTGAGAATCTGAAGCCTAGTCACAGCAAAAGGAGAAGAGGATGAATCTTAAAAGTCTGCTCTATTTAGTTTGAGATAAAAATACCCCAAAAATAAGTATGAAATGTGGAAACTCAAACACGATATAACTTTCTTAAAAGCCACTAATTCTATTTCTCAGTAGTGAATATATTTTTTTAACATTACAAGATGGCTTAGCATACAAAATAAAAAGCCTCTCAAATCTCGATGATGTAAAAAGGGTATTTTTAATGTACGTATTGCATTTACAACAGAGTCAATCGAGCATTAAGTCTCTACAGACACTCACTCTTTCATGCATCATGCTATATAGATCACAGCACATGAACGTGTTATCACTACTTTAAGCGAATAATCAAGGCTTGTCGGATAGCGTTATTATATTTCACATAATCATATCGCTTTCTCCAGAACTCTGCCTCAGCTGCTGATTTAAACTTCTTTTTAGAAAAACTAATTTCTTGTCTAGAATATTTTTGGCAGTTGTTTGGTCCTGTAGGGATTTATTGAATTTCAATCTCAACTTTTATCCCTTGTATTTTATTTATTATCCCCATCCTTTAGTGTTCAAGTTGTTTAGTAGGAGTGGTGGATCTGTTGGTCACAACTATCAACTAGTTATAGAGGAAAACAGTGATTGAAATTGGAAAGAAAACTTACTGCGGAATTTGATTTGACCTAAAACACTTGTCAGGATTGGGAGCTCGGAATTTGGTGATTTCATCACATCGTCCTGAAAACCATATAAAAAAAGGACATTAATATTCCCTTTCTCTGTGTATCATGCGATATTATAATCCTGATCATGATGGATGAGTTTTGAGACGAGGAGGACAAGTTTAACTGGGATGATCAATCCCATCTCAAAATCTCTTCGATATAAATATCTTTTATACATTCACCAACTAACCCTACCAACCAGTATTATGCAATAATACTAGAGTCACTCAACACGCTACTCTCCATATTTAACAAGTTTATTTACTTGGGTTATGATGAAGTGAAAGTTTTTGACCGATTTGCTCTAAAGTTCAAGCAGCTTTTGGTTTATAAAGTTTCTGGGAGTACTAATATTACGCTATGCAGTAAAATTTATAATGCTAGTATAATTAGCCGATTTGGAGATATGGCACGGTTGTATGGCAGGATTCCCATGTCAAGCAGAGTTGACTACTTCAGTTATGCATCATAAACATCCACACCCATAAGTACAAGTCCCTTATCACATCTTTTACATTTAAAAATTCTACCTTAGGGAGACCGCAACCAACAGCATTTATGAGACAAATATTATTTTCACACCCACGGTGTTTTATCCCAGAAACGGACAAAATCGGGACATTGCTGGTTCGAGGGCTAAAAGAAGCTTATAAAATAAATTAGAACTCTCCCTCATCTTCTGCCCTCATCGATTCATCACATGAATATGCTAAGCTAATATAAGGGGTTAAGTTTATGAATAAATCAGTATGAAATTGGACAAGGTAATAAAAAGGACACTACAGTGGGAACTGATGAGATGGCATATTCATAGCAGAACCCAACTGTATACATCTAGCACACGGTCATGAATTTAATATCAAGAAAAAAGAAAGTTACTTACAGACACTCGGATCATTATAGAAATGCCCACAACCCCGTTGGGCTTCTGCTGGGCATCCGATAGATTTGAATACAACTCCACGTTGAAACCGTACAGTTGCAGCTGTGAAAACAGTAAAAGTTTGACTCGAATAAATTTACAACCTTTGACTGAAAACAGTAAGACACAGAGGCATAGCCATTTCTTTTACTTTTATCCTGTTATACTTTATTTACAATAGTACTCAACTCAATCCTCGCCCCCCTAATATCAATATCTTCACGGATGGTGATTAAGGTCCTGTAACTTCCATTTTTTACTATTATTACTAACTATTAAACACTGGTTGACTGACTGTACTGTGCCAACAACCAAAGGGAAGAGAAGTGAAAATAGATGCTAGAGAAGTATAATATTTTATTAGCATTCGAGAAGGACGCATTCTTCATATATTCTGCGAAATATCTTTTATGCATTATAAAGCCCAAGGATCACAACCGTTGACCGTAACAGAAAAGCAACAGTAGCAGCATCAAAGGTCGGCCTAGCTTTCTAAGTGTGTTGAACCCACATAGCAGCCGAAGTAACATCCTACACTGCTTTAGCCTAGTCAACCAACGGAAAATTGATTTCTTTCCAAAATATGAATCCAGTTGAAAGAGTTGAACGGGATAAATCTACCGGAATCTTTTAACCTTTACGGCTACTCCTTTCCCTTCGATATTTGAAGAAAAATGAATAAATTCCTTTTGAGAAAACAGTATTTTCATTTTTTTTAATTGGCCAGTTATCCTTCCTGAAATGATACGCTTCCAAATTCTCATTCTTCAAATGTTCATAGGAAAGTATTAAACGGCCACATTCAGTTAGCCGAATAGTTACTTGGCAAAAAACCTTCTCCACGGCTATGTGAGCCCAGTAAATTCCTGTTTCTGCATAAAAATAGTCTGATAAAAAGAAAAGACAGGATTTATTATCCCACGGCCATAACCCTTACTTTCCCCCTTAAAAAACAATTCCCAACTACGTAGACCAAACGACTTAAATTTTCGGGTAGCTCTTAGTCAGTACGGTTGCCACCACTGTGCCATATTTCAGACAGATTGGTCGGGTAGGTTCTAAGATCTAGTGCGGACAGACAGACAGACGGACGTATTACGTGGCTACATAAGCCCAATTGACTGAGCTAAAACCTCCTCCAAGCAGCTACGTTAGCCCAGTCAATTGCTGTTTCGGCGCATTAATAATCTGATAAGAGCGAAAGAAAGGATTTATTATGTGGAAGCTAAGCCCCCACACCCCTTACTTTTCCCCATTTACAAAAATAAAATGAACCACATTTTTTATTTTTTCAAAAGAAGACAAACCATTTTCTGCATTTTAAGACCCGATCGGGTATTTTTTTATTCCGACGGATCTCCAAATGGTCGAATTCGTAAAAGATATTGTCTTTTTGTGATTTTCAATCAAAAGTAGAGAAATTATTTTTTTCCTATTTAAAGGGGGTTTTCTGACCCCTACTGGTCACTTGGCTGATCAAACGACTAAAACTTTCGGCCAGCTCAGACAGACAGACAGACAGACAGACATACGGATTACGTGGCTGCATAAGCACAATGGACTGGGCTAAAACTTGCACGGCATTTCCCCAGGATTAAACATTTGTAGTTGATAAATAAATGCTACACCATAAATAATTCAACTTGAGACTCGTTAATGAATTGGATGATGGTCACAGGAAGCAAGTAAGGATAAATAAAGAAGTAAATGGTGACTTACTTCGGCTGGGAATGCAATCCCTTGTATAAGATGCTCTGAACCGAGAACATCTTCAGGTCCGTAATGGACGTAGAGCTCTTCAAATTGGTATCTGTATGCCAACGGCCCTCCTGTCATGTTTACTCGTGGACTTCCTTTCTCTATTGTGAACACTACCGTTTGGCCCGTGTTACGAAGCACTCCACTTATCTGTTTCCGGTTCAAACAAACAAAACACAGTGGTGAAAAGACTACTTTATTTACCGGCCTCTTAGCCCTTAACCATTCATTCCATTCGTTGTGGTCGCTTATGTAAACAAAAGCTAATATGAATAGAAGCACAAGTAAAACTGCAGACACGCTACTAACAAAAACGATAACGATAGTACAAATATTATTACAAAAGAAGCTCTTTAAAATACTTCTAGTGTATCTCTTTACAGAAAGTATCATGCAATCCAGCCAGGCCGCCACTTGTAATGACTTCCTCTTCACTTTTTTTTAGTCTTTTTAAGCCAAAAAAAAGAGGAAGTGAGCATGTTGCATGATGCGATGGAATATAAACGTTATCATCATTCCAACCCTGTATTTATTAGCCACGGTTGTAAATCCGTTTTTAGTCACTTTTCTAAGTTTTTACTCTTTAAAAATCTATATCAATGTTTTCAATTGGGGTTACTCTATATCATTAACTGCAGTATTACAATCATGACGTAGTAATTAAGAAAACTCTAACTTCGTTGGATAAAGAGCCGAGAGGTATTATATAGTATTGATGCTGCTAAAGGATTGCGCTACAAATAAGCAATTCATTAAGCCTCGTTGAGTTACCTATTCAATTCAAATGGAGGTATAACTTCAGACCTATATATAAGGAGTTTGAAATATTTGAGAAAGTTGAAACAATGGCATGCCTTATACATGTCCCTTTTGAAACGTTTCACAGTTCATTAGACGGATGGAAGCAAGTGTAAGCTTACAATCAGGATATTTTGTAAAGGAATTTTGTAAAGGAATGGATTGTGGAAAAGAGGAAAGATATTTTTGTTTACTTTTAGGTTATTTACTATATAATATTATTGACAGTCCTTTTGGGCTTATTGTGTCACTGGTGGTAGAACAATGTCATGTATATTGAACTGGAAAGACACATAAATAAAGACTCAAATCAAATCAAATCAAATCAGTGGGATTCAAGGGAGCGGAAATAACAATTTCCTAGTATAAGAAAATCTTCCGTTAAACAGCTTAGACGTCAGGAAGGAAGGAAGATAAACCGGTAACTTAATCCTGCTCTCGATTTAACCTTGTTAAAAGTATATTTTCAACTAACTGAAGTAAGAAAGATGACAAGCCGCCTTGCTTGCTTGTACGACAAAAGAGTATCCTTATACTTTTTAGTCTTTAATTAAAGAGGCTCTTTGCTTGAAGCAAATGTTTACGCAAGATTTTATCCTCAGTTTAAACTACGGTTATTAATGGAATTAAGCACAGTTCTGATTCCCTTAATGCATATTAAAGAGCAAGTGAGACAATGAGCAAGGAAGACAGAGGAGCTAGCTGGGATTTACAATTTAAAGTAATTACTCGGAGTAAGACAGAGAGACTTGTTGGACGCTTCCAAACCAACTAAGCGTAGATCGTAGCCTCGGGTTCCTTCTTACATACGCCTATGTACATACATGCCCGAATCTATATAGCACCCTGATTCTGCCTATGTTTAAACAAATGAAAGAATACTAAAGAGAAGACGGATGTGATCTGTGATAAACTAGTGACGTGACTATGTATGTGGTTTTACTTTTCGGAGTAGGAGAAAGTATAGAAAGTCAAACTTGTGCACGGAAGATTGACTCTTCAGGAAGAGAGAGCCTTCATCGAAAGTCAGTGAATGGTGAGATTGCGAAAATTTTCCATGTCTCTGATCACAACAACAATATTACATTTAATCTAATACATAGATCCACATGTCTTACATACTGAGCCCAGGCACCCCATATTCGTAAAGTGAATTGTACCAACAGATAAATGAAATATGAGTCTGTGGGTTTAATCGGCCTTGCCATTGTCCCCGTTTTTGGAAGGTGGAACAATGGGAATAACATTCTATAGTTTAGTGTATTGGAATTATATCTGAAACATATCTCCGACTACCATTCAATAAAACGAGTTTTTGGTGATAAGCCGTCATCGGAAAGCCCTTCAGTCTTCAGCTAAAGGAAAACTAGTGATATCTAAATCTGTCTGGTATAGAGCACTTAAATAAGTCCCATGTTAGAAACTATCGGAATTGAAACAATTTGATTTTTCCAATCGAACGACGTTTTTCTTTATGCATCACTCCATAGTAAGAGGCGCTTTTTCTATCAGAATGAATAAAGAAATGTATTGGTATTAGAGGCAATTTTGAGGCGTCGTGTGACGATATTCTGTCCTTCCACGATGATTGCTACTACAACTATCAAAGTAAATTCGGCCATTTCATCTAACGTCCCAGCCAACCCTACCTGTTACAACGGCTTGTCCTGTCCACCAACAAAGCCAAAATGAGACATAAACGTTAAAACGATTCTATAAGAAAGATAGCCACCTCCAATTTAGGCAAGTCGGTCTCTCTAGTTTTACCCAGCTTGTCGTTCTTTCAGTTTATTTTATTTCCTCTCTCAACACCACCACTTTCGCTTCTTGGAAGGTTTTTAATCTCCGTATCTCCCATGAATCCTCAGTGAGAACCTTAAGAATCAAATCAATACCTCACAGACGACATAAGTGTTTTCCCCCTTGTGTGTGTGTACAACTTTCTTTAACTTGTCTCAGTAAATGCTACGCCTGAGATGAAACTGTACACGATTCGAGCTTTACTCTCTGGATATAAAATGCAATAGAATATCCATCTTTAAGGATTAAAGACCAGCTTTGTATTCCCTTTTACTACTTTCGAGGGATAAAACCATAATGTGGAATTACTGCTTCAGCTTCTGCCACTCCAAGCTCTTTTGCTCCTTCTACTTCTTGCCGGCTTTGATAACGACCAACGAGTCAACCAATACATAAAAAACCCGAAACGTGCTAACTGCTATGACTCTGACTGTTGTGTATTTTGTAAAATTCACACCTACACCAAACTTCAGCTCAAACCTTGTTTACTTCACCCTTGATCCGATAAATAGGCAAGGGATGCCAAGCAAGCCATCGTATTCCGGGGTAACAAACCGATTTTCTCTCATACAAATCCATTCCGTTCAAAGCATACAGAACAGATCTAGACTTCACGTGCAATTCACTTTCCGTAGATAAATAGGTTGTCGTCCACATGGGAAATCCTAATGTAACCTTGCTCACAGCTACATAAACACATATCCTCCTTATATTATGCTAAATAAATACCAAAGTACCACCGTCTCTATCAGGCTAATACTTAAAGTGTAGTTTAAATGCAGATAATAGGCAAAGTGCATAAAATAGTAATCCAACAACTTAATACGGCGAAGACTTATATTCCTCACAGGAAAAAAGTGGAAATAATTTCTGTAATTTCCAATTTCCATCTAATAAACCTAACTGAGAGGAGCTTCAGTTCAAAGCTTTACTTCATTTTTAAGTCATACATAAATAAAGCCATAACATGGTTATCAAAGTAGTACAGAACTTTTGTGAAGGAACTGAAAGTAATGAAAGATAAAAAAATCCCCTTATTTTATTTCTTCTACAACACATGGTACAATTCTAACAAACAACCAGGTCCCCTGAGATTGGTCCCGTTACAGTACAACTACAGGGAAGTTGACAACACAGGTTAGACAACCCAATATTGGGTTAAATAGTTTCATGACTTTCACCGCTTGCATATCTCCTCCCCACCTAATATTATGTGTATATTCTTCATCTTCGTACCTTCAACTTCACTTTGCTATTGACTATTGTGTCTTAGTCTATGTTTTTGTATTTATTTTGAAAACTTCTTGTTCCTGTTGGATAGTGTAATAAAGATCATCATCCCTGTTGGCTTGACAGTTGTACTTACTGCTTAAATCCATAGCAGATCAGAACTATAAAACATGGATGTATTGCATATTGCCTAGCTAAAACGGTACTTTTCCGCTACAAGCAAAAAACACCCAAACCACCAGAGGATGAGGGGGTAAAAGACAAGTGCATATTGAAGTCTATCACTCAGGACAAATAAAGAGTAATTGTAAATCCACAAAGAGACCTCATGTAAGTGGGAGCATTCCCTAGGCCCACTTATTCAATCTTTCATATCGCGTGTCAACAACACCTCTTCACAACATACTTCTACTACTAGTACTGACAGCGAGTCAACTGACAACCAACCATACACGTTTTCACCCTTTATATAGCTTACTAAGTTGGTTAAACTGAGAAAAAGTGCTCCTAATAAAACTGTAACTGGATATGGAAAATATGTTCTAAGGTAAAGACCCAACCGCATTCTCCGCATGTTGGTTAAGTTGGTTTTACAGAACACTTGACACTTCTTCCTTCCATGGCTATTTCCCCTTACATAAAAAACAAGCCTGCAAGTTATATAACACATTTCGGAAACACACTTGTCTTGTGTCATTGATGGAGATAAATACTGTACTTTCACAGTGTATACGTGGAAGTATTTAGCTTGTTCTTAGCTACATTATTGCTCATGGGAGGGACGATAGGATGGATAGTGAAAACGAAATGATTTGTAAATTAATAAGGTGTCGTATTGACAGAAAAAATTGTCATAAGACGGTTGCCTCTTTTTCCCTGATGGGGTTTAATTTCCATTGAGTACCTCTCTTTACGTGGTGCTAGACAAAGTAAAGCTTTCTTGGGACTTTTCTTGAAAGCAGACTATTTGTTTGTCCCCCTGCTGTATGTTTGTAGCCGACTTTATTCACCACTTCTGGAAAACTCTTGACTTAACTAGACATTCAATTTGACCTCTTCTAATTATCAAGGAAGCAGTATAACCTGTCTCTAACGCTCAATTATCCACTACACTCTCAGCTTAGTGGCTACTTTGCAACCTTAAACAGAACACGAGTGGAGTGGATGGCATAATTTCAAAGCATGAAGTTTCCCCTTTGGAATAATTATAATTAGATAGCACTGCAGTTTTGTAAATGACTCCTCAAAAAATTCGATCAAATTAAGTTCTACCATAGTAAATCCACTCTTTCTTAGCTTTACAACTCATGTATTTTCAATATAGTTTAGATTTTAGGCCTGTTGGAAGTATTCGTCCTCGTTTAAACGCATACATTATAAATTTGAATTTGTCTGCTTAGAAGGAAAATGCTGGTTTTGCATTTCCTTAAAGTTTAAAACCACTCTCTGCCGTATGTAAATCAGGTTAGAAGACTTTCTCCAGACCCATTGAGCGCATTTGCTTCAGTGAGTAACTCTACAGTTAGTGGATGTAATGGGTACAAAAAGTTCATTTAAGGAGCCGAACCACTGCTTAGTATGGATTATTCCTCTCGCACTTTCCACAACTCCCGATACACCAACCAACAGAAAATAAGAACTTACTTCCTTGAAATAATTTGTAGGGTTCAAATCCTGTTGGATTTGGGTAATAAATCTAAAAACAAATGACTCGGTTTGCTTGCACTGGAAGTGCTTGCGAGATATGCATAGAACGAAAGGAATGAGCTTAAAATAGTGAGAACTTTTCCTTAAAATCACTTTAAAAGTTTAGTCAATACTTTTGCATTCGCCACAAACATTATTGAAAAAGGTTTCCTCTTGTCTGTCAGTAAGAAGTTGGCTTCTACTTCACTCGCTTCACTTACTCTAAATCTAAATGCTTTTTCCTAATAGAAATATCCATCCAGAAATTTACAATAATTCTTCCTGCGAGACACACATACATTTACAATAATTCACAGAAGCACCCAAACAGAAGTCCATCCAGGGCAAGAAGTAGATAAGGCTGGGCTGTCTTGTGGATTTTCGAGTACCGGTCTGTAGTGAGTGGATTGAATTCCCACCGTCAAACTAAAGTACGAGCTATGCATCCACGCTCAATCTGAGTGATTCACTGTCTGTCTCCATCATCTTGAAGGAAGTTTTTTATCTGACTCAATATACCTATATTTGCCTTGCAACATCGTCTACCACGATTAGGTGGTAAGTTTTCTTGCTTAAGTTGCTAAAAGTATTTTAATGTGAACAAATTCAAATCAACAACTACTTAATGCTAGTAATAGAAGAAAGAGGAGGAGAGGGGAGAAAATAAATGAAACTTGAGAACAACTTTATTCCCTGTGCTAATGGGGAAAGTGGAGCCGCAGAATTACTTATGACAATAACAGTAAAAATGAACTGGAAAGGGTTTTGCTCACTTTATATGATACACTGTAGACTAACCTTGCGTTTCTTAGAGATATGCATGGATACTCCAGATTGAAATATTTCCATTCACTTGTAATAGAAGTGATAATTAAAACTACCTTTGCCATCTTCACGTCATCTTTCTGTTCCAGTCAGCAGCTAAGTTATATCATGGCAATGTATTCTAACTTATATTTAATGGCAATATACTGCAATACCGCGTCTCTAAGATAGGACAAAAGTATGGCAGTAGTGAGTGAGCTTCTCTGCAGATTTAGATAGAATTTCTGGATATTCGTCATTTTAGCCATGCTAAACACTAGCAGCAGACTATGTGAAGTAAGTTTATATCGCCATAATCATCGCATTAAGTACATCATTTTGATGAATGTTTATCTATCGTCAAAAACTTCAACTATTATTATTATTAACAGTAGTAGTTGGAACCGTAAAGATGCTGAGATTCATGCATGGAAACTTAAGGAGTCTTTTAAGACTCTTAAGTACTCTCTCTAGAGACTATTTTTACGTGAAGAAAGTACTGCATGCAGTTAAGTAAGACGGTTATATTAAGTTTCAGTTGACCGATTCAACTAGCCAGCTATACTAGATCTAGGTATGTAAAAGAATAAAACCCCATAAACCCAGCAATCACTGCTAGTACTTTCACCTTGCTGTATTTTTTTATTTGAAGGGAAGGTCCATTAGAGCTCAAGTAGAGAGACTAACTACGTTGTTAAATAGAGTTGAATCAGAACTGAGCCTGGAGTTGGATCATTGAAGAAAACTAAGGCACTGATTAATAAGTGGCTAGATGGGAAGACGGATAGGGAGTTGAGGAATGAATGGAGGAGGGTGAGGATAGGAACAACAATATTTATGAAAGCGTCGGCATCAAAGTTCACAACTTCCGGGTCCGGTTTGGCAATAGGATGGTTACTTTCTTTATCTATCCACTGCTATAGTGTGTAACGGTGCGGTGGTCGTGTTTTGTGATGGTCTTCACGCACATTTCACTTTCTACAGTAAGTCGTTCTAACCTACATGCAGGGACTACTACTGTCGCCAGACATCTACTACATTTCACCCTGCTATCTTTTTTTTCAAAAGAAAATTCCACCATAAAACTCAGCGAGTACTTGATGATGTCCATGTATATAATATTCAAAATATCGTCAGAATTTCGGTGTGTGTGTGTGTGTGTGTGTGTGTGTGTGTTGGTCTGTATGGCTGTCTAACTGCTATGTATTCCTGAACTCCTCATGCGACTTTGACATCCAATACTGTAGTAGTAGCGAATGGAATCAACGATAAGGGTACAGTGATACTACATGAACACCGACAATAGGTTAACGGAACGTTCGTGCTGGGTACATTGATATTCGATGGGCTCATTACTAAGTATTCTGCGTCGCAGTTGTATGAGGACTTTTACTAGGACGTCAAAAATTTTTATCGTTATAAATAAGCCCAAATTTCACAATATGGGCGTATCTGCCTATTATTATATAAGGAATAGCAGCCATAAAGCTTGAGAAACTTCTCCCTGTTTTGAAGACGTTTCGGTTAGCGAGAAGAAAAACAAGTGGACCATGAGCTGTCTTCTTTTCAGCATGGTTCGATGGAAATGCTTTTAGTAAGTTGGAGAAGTTCCCCCCTGAAAAACTTGCATGCTACCAGCCTGCCGGAATTTCACTAAATTATCTCAAGGAATCTCAACAATGGCCGATATTTCATTTACTACTACTTTGTCTATCAGAATTTTATTTAGGCTTTGTGACAATAAGCACTATCTGGCTAAAGGTATATATGGAAGGGCTTCTTGAAGTCTTGTGCGTGCTGACTTTTTGGCAATTGTCCACCACTTCTCTCGTACGTTTTTAGTATTACTATTTCATGTGAGACGAGAAACTTAGAGGAATATGTTTTCTAACTTCTTACGCTTGAAACAATTGACATATTTTGGCATAAAATATTAACAGGACATAACATAAATACAGGAGTTCAGATTTCTGAAATTAAAAGTATCTCTTGCTAAAGCAATCAAGGTTGGTAGCAAGGCCTCAGTTCTATAGACGGAGTGCAGGTTAAGGTTAAACCCAGACCAAAGTGCAAGAATGGTTGTCCCTTCCAGGTGCTGGGAGAATTGCTTGCTAATCCTATTCGGCTCGGTGTGCCTGTCCCAAAGGAAAAATGTATAGTGTGGCGGTACGGAAAAGGTACTTCGGGAAAGGTTACAAGTACGAGGGTGGTACTCTTGACCCGAGGTTCTCTTACAGTTACCCTTCTCTAAAGAGGAGACACCAGTGGGAGAACAAGCCTCGAAAGAAGCCTGAACTGGAAATGTCTACAAAGCCTCATTTTTATTTTTCATTTTCTTTATAAGATGTTGCCGTTCAAATAGGAAGATAAATTAATTTCAAAATTCTTGTGAAATTAGGAATTAAATATTAAATTTTGAAGTTGTTTAGTCATTAAAACGTCAGAACTCAAAACCACGTGTTAAACTGCTATCCGATTGTGATCATTTTCCTTCCTGAATCATCATCTACTATGATCATAAATTGATCTGAAAACTAAATTACTCTATCTTCTCCTTGTGCAGTGTTTCACTTATTGCAGAAAGCCAGAAATTAGGTTTAATATGAATGGATTCCTAATGAGCTAAGAAAGGATATTCACCGCTTTAAATCCCTTGCTTATGAGATGATTCTCTTTTTAGCAGGAAAACCTGCTTTGCCAGCAGTCAGTATTTCATTGTCTGCCTAGCAGCGGAAGAGTGAGTATAAATGGACAAACTAGTAGGTGGAGAGGCCTACTCACTTACTCTCTTCTAGCAAGCAAGAAAAAGTGTCAGCTTATAAAGCCCAAGTGTCAGCGTATTTTCCCTAAAATCCCACACGGAATCAGAAAACTTTCTACTTTCTTTGAAATCTCATTCACTTTCCCCAAGGCATTTTCAAGGGGTTGCTTGATTCTTAAAAATAATGTAGCCAGTTTCCAATCATGGAAAAGCACAAAGACCTTAAAAAACTCTCATCTTATCAAGTAGTAGTAGAAGCACGTAGAGGAAGCATTACTTGTGGTGGGGGATATAGACTTCCTAGTTCTTTTTTCTTACTTGCACCGTTATAGTAGTGGCAGGGCAGGGTCGTTCTGTAAGAAAGCTATTGACGAAATAATGACAAACCAGCAATATTGTTCCACATTAAGGGAGGAATTTGGAGTTGGACAAGGGCTATAAATGAGTGTCTTAGAGGTCCGAGTCCATGGAACTTGATTTGATAAAGACATTTGGTGAATAGCAGGTCATCTGATTAGAGTGATGGAACCCTAATCTTATCAATGTGCTCATGGGGAGAAAAATGCATTTGTTCACGTTCACCTAGCACCTCCATCAACAGCTCTCCATGGGCCTAACCTCAACCTCAGCAGTAATTTCAACATAGTATATGACACTGACAACACAGAAAAGCTAGACTTGGGCCACTCTATACATTATTTTTAGAAAATACTCACCAAAGCTTTGGCTCACTTTGCAAAGTGAAGGAGTTTGCATTGAACATTGAACTTAAACAAACTTGGGTCGTTTTTCTTCCAATAGGCTTCTTTCTCTTCCATAAAAAAGCCACTAACGCTAGGTTTACTCTCCGCTGCTACCAATACGCTATAATATACAAAAGCTGTTGACACATTAGCTTGCTTTCCCTAAAAACATACCCCTGGAAACTATGTAGATAGGCAAGAGTTCATTTTTAATTCTGCAAATGCACACATATTTCATGTCATCGGGATGCAAAAACAACATAACATGTCTTCGAATACAAACGTTTTCGGTTAGGAAGGAATGAAAATGATTCTAATAATTTGTCAAATTCTGTTAATTTTCGGAGCGATATAATCTAGCTTCGATCACTACATAAAATAAAAACCGTTACAACTTCTTTTTACTTATTTAATTAATATATGTAGATGCTGCCTCTCGTATACTTTTGTTTGTAATTGGGTCTACACAATGCGAAAAAGTAATGCATACTCCCAAACAAAAGTAGAGTGGTGGTGAAGGCATTAAATACTTTGTAAAACTAATCTCCAGTAATGCTCTGGAGACAATTTCTTCTTTCAAATGTAAAAGCCACTTTGCCCAACTCAATCTAGAATATACAAGCAGAGTCAACAGAAATCTAGCAGGCAAAGGAGGTACAGAGGAATAGTTCATAGAACTACTACTTACATTAGATAAAAATATTTTATATTTTCTCAAGTCAGTAAAATGTACGAACGTGCTTGTCACTTAGATATCACTCTCTGTTCCCTCACTTACTTGCATGTGCATACACTTGTTCTTGGTATCTATGTTCTTTGTGGCTAAGGAAATCTTGTTTCACATGGCAGTCTAAGGATGAAGTAAAATTAATGGTGGAGCTGAAGAACCAAGTCACTAGAATGTAGTTCATCATAACCAGAGAAATAAGACTGGTTGTCTCTTTTACTTTCTCTAGGGTACTACTTCCTCATCGTGTCGCATCATATCTCAAATCATCATCAAACACCGTGTTGAAAGACCCAAAAGAACAAGGAAATTAAGGCAAACCTCCACTTGGTTCTAAGTTGGTATTTCCGGGTCGATCCGGTGCACGCCTTAAGTATGAAAATGGACGGATTTTAGGGCCCTGTCCCTTATGCATGAAAAAGACGGATTTGAAGGTACAACGCTTTATAGAAAACTTTTCAAAATAGAAAAGGAGAGTGGATTTTGCTTCCATTGTTTTTTACGAATCTCTGATCTGGTGTGGTCATTCTTAAAACGAGTAAGATGTGTAGATGTGCACTTTTTCCTGATTACTTAAGTAAGATTCCAGAGGCGCAAGTGTAACTACCGCCAGGTAAACATTCAATGTTATCGCTTGTCTAGGCAAGCCTTCATTTTTCGTAAACAAACTTCAAGGTTCTAGTGGTAACCTGGCCTTTACACTACTGAAACCCTTCTTTACGCAGGAATTTACAGTACTGAGGAAAAAACATGCATATATAATATATTATGATTGATAATATTTGTTGCTATTGCAATTGCAGCTTTCTCATTGGTCTCGGTGATTCTGCGTCGCGGGATCCAGCGACAGGAGATCCAGCGCGACAGGAGGTCCGGCGACACGGGGTCGGGAGCGACAGAAGATCCAGCGACACGGGGTCCAGCCACATGGGGTCGGAGCGACAGGAGGTCCAGCGACAGGAGGTCCAATTGAATGAACTTAGAGAAAAGCGCACGATACTTGGAATACGATATTTCATTAAGTGACCTAATGCATTTTTTAATTCACTGCGGTGGTGGTAGCCTACCTTAACAACAGAAGTATTTGGAAGAATATTTTTTTCCTCAGTGGCAAGTTCATGATGCATAATTTATGACCAATTTGGGATTCCAAATTTCCCCAATTTCTCCAATTTCCGGGATTGGGGATTGTCCAAAAATACACTTTGCATACATGCAAATATCCATGCATGCAAATTCCCTATCCATGATCAGAAAACATTTCTGGCGAAATAATAGTATTATTATAGGTGGTTTAGCAGTAGCAGTAGGTAGTATTAGTTTATTACATTCAGCTAAAGAAGCGTACGTGCAAATATTTCTGGTCGATAGGCTCAGACAACCTCCCAAATGAACTGCAAGATGTTATGTTTTCTATTTATTGTCATAAAATATTTATCATGAACTTCCTATTGAGGTAAAAAAATCCACAGATTAGGATTGCCTACATGCAAATACTTCTGTTGTTAAGGTAGGCTACCACAACTGCAGTGAATTAAAAAATGCATCAGGTCACTTAATGAAATATCGTATTCCTAGTATCGTACACTTTTCTTCAAGTTCATCCAATTGGACCTCCTGTCGCTCCGGACCCCGCGTCGCCGGACCTCCTGTCGCTGGATCCCGTGACGCGCTCCCAGTTTGTCTTGGCTTAATGTGATGTTTGGATAATAGCGAATGAATGCTATTTCGGTATTATTACAATAAAGTTCATTTGTTTCTTTTACTTTCCAAGAAAGAGTAGTATTTAAGACCAGAAATCTTCGAAAGAGAAAGACAAATTTTAATTTCTCGATGCAGTTGCCAGGGTATAAATTAAAAGTCAAGATCATTTTTGGGTTCGAGTCTACCTTTTGGGGTAGAGGTTGCCCCAATAACTCTGAAAATTTTTTTCACAGAAGTTGCCCCATTTTGGACTCTGAAAATTTTATTGAAAAGGAGGTTGCCCCCAGAGAAAGTCA
Source organism: Hydroisotoma schaefferi (assembly GCA_034682405.1). NCBI lineage: Eukaryota > Metazoa > Arthropoda > Collembola > Entomobryomorpha > Isotomidae > Hydroisotoma > Hydroisotoma schaefferi. Next base: position 7 of record JAQFZX010002732.1, on the reverse strand, counting down.
TTTATGG
>JAQFZX010002731.1:0-16760 GCA_034682405.1 Hydroisotoma schaefferi | reverse complement strand
CAGTCGATTTCTCATCTTAACAAATGCACTTATGATTTAAGAGTATGATGTTATGTGTAACTTGTGTATGCAACTCTGACTCATATTTCTCTCTCAATACAATTCAACTGCACACAACTTGGACACGTCCTATCCGTTCAAACGACACAAGACGAGTCCGAATGGACAAATAGGGTTTAAGTTTGAGTTTATAGTTTTTATAACTTTTTTACCGTCAATTTTTGCATTAAATATTGTTTTTTTAAACAGAAATGTAGCTAGAGCTTTGGAAAAGAATTAGTTACAAAAATGTTCCATGATCTGCTTGACCCCTTCAATACTATCGGGAATAGAAGAAGCAATCCTTCCAGTAAGAGACGAAGGACTGTCGAAAGACAAAATCTCCATAGATGTTTCCAAATATTGTATGACTTCTCTAAGCAAAACTTTAACTTCTTCTTTATCTAGTTGGCCAGCTTGATAGCGTTTCTGAGCAGAGAAAAATATCGCTGCATGCAGCTCGTATAAGGTTGAACCTAGGCAAAGACATTCTCCGTCGTCGTTACATGTTTTTAATTGTGTTTTCAAACCTACGGCATAAAAAGGGTTTGCATACCTCGTATTCTGGACATACCAGGTTCAGTTATATCCACAACAGCAAGAAATTTCCTACAAGTTATCTCCTTCCTCATTAATTGTTCCAGGGAAAGTTCCGGCATGGTCCATCCCTTTGTTCTGCCATAAAACTGGGAAAGCGTATGCAAAATCCCAACCATGAGATAATGCTGCGGATGCAACTTGGTCCCGCTGTACTTTTCTAAAATAGCTTCCAATCTGGGGATCAAGTTATCAGTCCGTTTTTCATCCCTCTCTATCTCATCTTTAATCTCTGTAACAAGCAACAAAACGTCCTCCCAGGGCTTCCGTTCCGTACAAGAAGGTTGATAGGAGCAGGTCCAATCTGAGTCAAACTTTAGGGAATCTAAGGGCATCAAATATCCCGAGGGGCATCGGGGACACTTTACGCTAGAGAAATTGGTCCCCATCTCCGAAGGGGATGAACATCGGGTGCAGGCACAGTCAAAGAGTTTCGCCTCCTTTATATGCTTTCTCCGGTCCAAAGTACCGTCAAGGGTGTGGGTATAAGTTGTGGTTATCATGTCGCCCTTTTTTAGTGGCACGGTTGTCCGAACTAGCATTCGGTTATCGTCTGTGATTGAATGATGCGTGTTGGATATGCAGTCATGGGCCATTAGGGCTACTTCCGGAAACAGGCCGCATATTCTGGGCATCAAGGAGTGCATTTTAATTTAATTCCTCTAACAGAGATCCATGCAATCCTGTTATATGTTTAGTAACAAACTTTGAAGGAGTTCCATGCAGAGTTTTAAACGGGTTTTCAGACATCGCATGCCCATGCAAAGTTCTAACATCTAGAAACATTAATTTATAACTAAAAACCCCTTAAAAACATCCTCTTACTCAACACCCTCGGTCCGTATCTCAAATGCGTTTATATCCGCATATCCCAAAACGGAATGGATGGTCATTCGGTCAAAATCCAGTTGATGAACTTCTCTAAGGAATTTGACAGTGTTCACTTCATTCCTTTCCCAAAGCTGGGTCAGACCTTTCCTAAGTTCATTATGGTGTTCCATTTTATTAAGCTTGGCCCATCTCAAAGGGTCCCCTTCCTTTAAGCTGAGACAGCGTAGCGTAAGGATGCATTGGTACAGGGGGTGATGCTCGTCAAAATTCGTGATCTTTATAGGCTTTTTTGTACTGAATACTTTGCATTCGTTTTTGGCATGGATTTCCATCTAGAATATTGAAGGAAATGGTATAATATTTCTTTATGGAAATGATCTTCGATTATATCTTAAGTTCTTACCATTTCACACTGGATACTGCATACGGGAATGGAACACTTGGAACAGAGATAAGATCCATCAACGCGTTTATGACATCCGAGGCATATCGGAAGGGTGTCTTGTTTTGGTCCGATGATAAGAGCGGGTTCGTCCATGACCAAGGTCCCTGCTGGAAGGTCCCTGGATGCCACGATGTAGCGTCCCATTATATCATTTCTCTTTAGGAGGTACACTCGACAGTTTGACTTGTGACTGGATTTCCAGTGAGATTTTTGATGTTCGACGCTACAGTAAAAAACGGCATGACAGGCACTGCATGCCTTTGTTCCTGGCTTTTTGCATACTTCGCAACGAGAGTGGGATGTCATGTTTTTTTAATTTGATGAACTAAGACCTTATGATGAATGTACTTTTAACAATCGTCTATAATTTGGAGATTATGTGGCTGGTTTGCCGTAGTTGGTATTAAAAATCGGACACATTTATGTTTCGGAACGCATTAAGAAGTTAGGGTAACTAACTCGCAGAATTCAAACTATTGAGTTTCTGTTATGCAGGTCTTTTATGTAATTTTTTAACTAGTTTTCGGATAGAAATGGAAATGTGGGATACAAAATGTGTCTTTGCTGTTGTGCGGGGGATGGAATAATCTATGAATTAATGCTAAAAATAGACCAAGAAAAAAGTTGGACGATCGAAACAGAGTTCAGTTCCTGTTCCGATCCATGTTGCATGTAATGTTACTGACAGACAGTTTCCGCATACTAATGAGCGATGCAATGAAAACAATACTAGCCTTCCAAGCAAATGTTGCCGTTGTTTCATTCTTACCTTTATTTTCTTAATTAAAATCGTACTTCGATAATAGCAGTTAATGTTTTTAAGTAATACGAACGTTTCTGTATACGAGCAAAAATATACACATTTTTCGTAATGCAATGCAGACGTTTTGAAAGTAATTCGCTTATCGTTGGAAATGTTCAGGATACATGAAATATTCTAAGGATTGGAAGCCGTTATTCTGATTGTTTATGCGAACTTCTTTAAACATTCTTTTTCATTTCTGCGATGATGTACCGTTAGGTAGAACATTGGGTGGTGGTATACTACTGAAGGAATGGTATAGAATAAAAAATACCCAGAAATGAAGTGCAAGAATGTAAACACAAAATCCAAGTCTTAAATTAGGTCTTCTTCGTAATACCACTCCAGCTTGACAGCACAAGGCATCCACGGAAGAATAGGCCCTTTTAATTCTCATGGATATGCCAGAATCCCACGGCGATTCGCTGAGGTATAATGGTTGGCTTGAGATGACTAAAATTCAAAACAAAAAATTCTACAGTATTCGTTAAAGGTGATTTATAGATACGAAGGAGATCTGAAAACGAGAAATTACCTGTCTGTGAAAATCCAGATTGATTGCAAGAGGTTGAATCTTGGCGAAAAGTTCGGATTTCCTCCTGAAGTCGTTCAATGTTAATCTGTAGCATTTGCTTATCCGCGCTGATGTTATTTATTAGACTTTGTTTATCTAATAAGGATTGTGATAAGGCGGTTATGCGCGTTCTTAGATTGTCATCCGTTTCACCGTACGCATTGGACGATCTCTGGTCTATCACGGGTGAGGCTCGAGAACTGGTACTTGAACTGTTTATTTCGCTACCGCTTTTCTGCTTGAGCTCTTTAGCTTTCCGGAGTTCACTCTTTTCTTTTTCAAGTTCGAATTGAAGAGTCGAAAGCTGCTGTCTGTGGTGAAGATTTTCTTCTTGAAAGGAGCTACTGATATTTTTCTCGTTAACTATTTGGCGTTGTAAAGTAAAAACGGTTTCTCGCGTTGAAATTATTTCTTTTTCGACTCGATGATTATCTTCACGTAAGGAGTCGATTGTGGCTCGATTCTGGAAAATCTCTGCGTTAAGTAGGTCTCGTTCACTCCTAGAAAAAGAGGCGTTTGAAAATAAGTTATTCATCTGGATTTTAGTTTGTTTTGTGAAACTTCTCAACTAGTTTTAACTTATGCTTACTTTAAAGCTTCCAGCTCAGGTAAGAACGGCTGCTCAGTACTTCCGATTGGATTCGCTTCGCTGGAGTTTGGATACTGGAGAGAAGATATTAGGTCATCTTTCTGCTTTAAAATTGACTTTGCTTTTTCCTTATAAATTGTATACTCGTTTTCGACGGTGAGAAGGGAGTTTTTTATTGCAGATATATTCGAGTTCCCAGCGTCGACTTGCATTACTAAAGATGCGACTTGATTATTTAGTTCCTCGTTTGATTGAGCTAGCTTGTCTCTATCCATTTGTAAAATTTCGTATTGGTTCTGGATTTCGTGAAGCTGTTCGACCTGTTGAAGTTTTCCTAAAGTCTGATCAAGGCTGCGTTTAAGTCTTTCTATTTCCAAGTTTTTGTTCTGTTAAAATTAGTAAATACGATTAATACAAGCTCAGTTAAATTATAAAAAAAGTTCGTAGTTTTTAAAAGCAGAGTAAACTTACCTCTACTAAGGTTTTTAGGTTCTGATTATCGGCACTAGAGATGAATAGCTCGTTTTCAACAGCAGACGATGAGCTATTCTTTAAAACACTATCCAATTCTTCCACGCGTTTGTTTAAACCTTCGTTTTCTATGCGTAAATCAAACAATAGAATTAATTTGTAGTTACTTACATCACAGCAGAGAATATAAACTGGCCATGAAGTAAAGATAGGGATATACCTGCTTGTAGTTTCTTATAGTTTTTTAACAGCCTTTCAATTTCTCTAGACTGGTTTGTAACTTCCGTCTTTAAAACGGAGTTTTCATCCATATCTTTTTGATTAGCATCATTGAGATACACAATAAGTTCCTCCTCTTCATTGCTATGGACTTTGGTATTACTTCTGCCCAATGAACGTTTCCCATTCGATAATTCCTTCGGTGGAGGGCTTTTTTCTGTCCTATTCGCTTGAATCTGATTCTTCAGTTTGGTGGGTTTCGTTTTAGTTTTCAACTGGGTACTGCTACTTGTGCTGCTTATACTACTGCTTGTGGGAGGATCTTTGATATTAAATGCCACGCTTTCATCGGATCCACCCCATGTAGAAGAAGGCTTCACAGATGAATCGGCGGATCGTGGGAAAACGCTACTATTTCTACTTGAGTTCTCTAGTTCGTAAAGATTCGATCCTTGAAGTGATTCTTCATCGTCATACGGTGGGGTACCTTCCTTCACCCTGTTAGCTAATACAGACTGTCGAGTCGACTTCGCAGACCCGTTCATCGAACCATTAGCTCTGCAAATAAAGTAAAGTAAATACGTAAAAACACGGCTTTGGTGTGGTGTAATATTTTGTATAAACGACCATTAATAAAACTTACTGGCTCAGTGCTAGCGCAGCGTTTTGGTCAATCTGGTTTAAAAAGCTCTCGGCCTTCCCTGCCATTTCTGTAAGCCAAGACATGCTTGAAAGCAGGACGCTTTGGTTGTCAGGTTTATGGGTAGAAAGTACAAGAATTAGAGGCTGAATTGCTGAATACTGTCCGCTCTTCAATAAAGTTGTTTAGGAAGGAATTAGCAGCAGGATGTTGACATGCTCAATCCGTCAAAAACAGCCATTTAGTACTGCGAACCTGTAAATATTTTTAATTACTTCTGTTTCTTAGTCAGTAGATTAGATTCATTTTAAAACACAGTTTTTAACTTACTAGATTTGTTTTGGACTGGTCTTCTTGATGGTGGGTTCTCGGAAGTCCGATTTCCGGATTTCAAAACCCGGACACGGGTATTAGGGGTAAACGCTGCGACTGCAGTAGAAATTGGCCCCAATTATGAAGATAAGGTAAGATAAGTAGATAAGATAAGACAGATTTTGGTATTTAATTAGAGAGAGTACTAAAAAATGACACGTCTCTCGCTCTCTCTCTCGCTCGACTCGATGCACAAAAATAGTTTAACTTTTTTACCAGCTGCCAAAATCCTTTGCTGGCTAAGAAAAGTCTTTCCATTCCATTCGGGGTATTTTGAGTCTTATAAACTGTGTCAACTTTGTTTATCGTGCTCAGCAAATTGAGCAAGATAAGCAAATTGAGCAAGATAAGCAAATTGAGCAAGATAAGCAAATTGAGCAAGATAAGCAGATTGAGCAAGATAAGCAAATTGAGCAAGATAAGCAAATTGAGCAAGATAAGCAAATTGAGCAGGATAAGCAAACTGAGCAGGATATGCAAATTATCAGTATGAATATCTTAAATCTAGGTAAATTTAAGTTATATTTAGGGATGACGGATGATTTGATCCACAAAGATGCTAAAAAACAGTAAATGGCTGGACTGATGCATTTTTTGAGGGTTTTGACTAATGAATAGAGCTAGAAACCGTAGAGAAAGCAGCCAAAGCGGAAGCTGAAGAAGCATTTTAGCAATATTAGCATCCAGCAAAAATTCCAATTTACAGGAAAGAGGGATTGACTCCCCGTGAAACTTCAGTGAGCCCCCTCGCTACCTCGAATTACCGTATTTCCTGAAATTACTCTCCCGGGGGAGTTAATTTTCAACGCAAAAATTGAAAAAACTTTTAGCATGGGGAAGATAGGGCGACTTTTAATTTTTAACATGGAAAAGATAGGGGTATTTTCTTCCAGGGGGGAGTAATTTCCGGAAATACGGTGGTACAATAGGAGCAAGCTATGCCTATCCTTATCATGTTAGAAGGGGTATCTCTTCCATGTTAAACATGCTTCTAAACATCTTTTTTTTGCATACTTAAGCCGCGGCATATGGGTGAGGATTTAGAGTATTAAAACACAACCTTTTCTGCTGAATAAATGCATGAAAAAAGTGGTAAAGTGATGCAGGAAAAGTGCATGAAACGTTCGTTTATCTCTCCCATGTTAAACATGCTTCTAAACATCTTATTTTGCATACATAAGCCGCGGCATATGGGCGAGGATTTAGGGTATTACTTGTACATTTAACGTTCTAATTTCTTGTGAATAAATGCATGAAAAAAAGTGAAGTGATGCAGGAAAAGGTTATAAAATGTTGGGTTTAATTGGCGTCCGTTAGATGAGGGTGGAGATGGAAAGCTGTTTTGTTGAGTATTCTTTCAGCAGCTGCGTTCTCTCTTTCTCTTTCTCTTTATCTCCTTTACTTTTATCCCATTCAAAGGAAGTGTAGTAGTTGTGGAGCAAATGGCTGCTTTTTAATAATATTATTACTCTTTTTACTTACAAAAGAAGATAAGACCTTATCGAGAGGAATGGGGATCTTTAGAGTATCTTGATAAGCATCGGAAGGAGGAGGGAGGGAGGACGATAAGCTTTAAAAGATTGTGACCTTTTTGGGCGGAGGGGACCGGAAAAAAGGAGTGTCTAATTGATCAGTATTGTCGGCCGCACGGAGGTGAGATGCCTAGCGCTTCCGTGACCTCCAATAGGTCAAGGAGGTCAAAAAGAAGGGCCCTTAGACGAACGGGTAAGCGTGGGAAAAAAGGGAGGTTTTTTTATTGATTGATTTTATTGATTGATTGATTGATTGATTGATTGCTTGATTATGTGGTTCTTTGTTTGAGGGTTTGGATTTGTTTTTGTTGGATTATTTAGTACCTTTCTTGTGTTTGTGGGTTATTGTGGAAGGAAAGGAGGGTTTGATCGATGAAGGGAGGGTATTTTATTGGGGAACTTTACTTTACTTTGTTGTTGTTTTGTAGGGGTGGTTATTTAATATGGGAGGGAGGCTGAGGTGTATTTATTTGTGGTTATTAGTTGATTTTGAGTTGATGGGTGTAATCTAGCTTGTACCTTTGTTTCAGAAGTATCGGAAGAATCTATCGGTGGCGGAGGATGTGTCCAAGCCCCTTCGATCCCTCTACCTCTACTTGCGAGTAACAATCCATGCTCTTCTGCAAATAATTCATCAGCGTCGGCCTCACCTTCATCGGCTTCTGCTAGTTGTACAACGTCTACGTCGTCGGCCGTTCTTGGGGGTGGAGCTGGAGGGATCCCGCAACCTTCTTCGTCATCTTTAACAATATGCCCGTCAGCGTCGTCGTCGGCGATATCAAACTCCAGTTCGTCGATGGGATGTGGTGGGGGTGGTAGTGGGGGTGGGGGTGGCTGCGGGAGTGGTATCAGTATCAGTAATAATTGTGGCAGCGGTAGCCATCAACCTCCTTACGACTTGAGGCGGAAACCTCCACCGAATTCGGAGATATGTGGGGGAAATGCTTCCGTTGCATCGATAACGGTGGGAAGTAGTGCGAGTGCTTGTGCGAGTAGTGGTGGAAATGTTATACTTGGTGGGGGCGGTTGTAGCAGTAGTAATAACGGGGCTTCGTCAAGTAGTAGTAGTTTTATTCTTAATTGTACTCTCGGTTCCTCCGCAGCCACGGCCTCGGTCACTACTTCTTCTTTAAATGTTACTTCGAATAATTTAACGTCGTCGTCGGATATTTGCGGTGGAGCTGAAGTTTGTTCCATTTCTGTGGCCGCTTCTTCGGTTGCTACCTCGATTAATAGTTCCTCTGGGTATGCGGCATCTATGCTACCCGCTAGGAAAAGGCCTAGACGGTTCCTCGTTTCCAGTTGTGATGGTAAGTATTAGCTTTAAAAGTCCCCTTGTAGGTGATGATGATTTAGTTCTTTATTCTGATGGCATTTTATTTTGTGTAGGTGGATCCAATAGCTGTATAGCTGCACATTACCTCCAGTATGAACTGCCAGACGAAGTACTACTGACAATATTTAGTTATTTGAAGGAAAAGGATTTGAGCCGTTCAGCTCAAGTTTGCAAACGCTTCCATAGTATAGCCGACGATTGTAAATTATGGTAGGTGTAGGGAACAAGAGACGGACTTATTCCTGTAATTTAAAACTTGCTCTGAGAATGTAAATAACGCCTACGCTGCTTTCAATTTATAGGAAAACGATTTACCAAAGGCTCTTCGAGTATGATCTCCCGATGTTCCGACATGGACCTGGAAAATTTGAAATCATCCCGTTGGACGAGTGTCAAAATGAGAATCCATGGAAAGAATCGTTACAGCAGCTTTATAAAGGGATTCATGTCCGATTAGGTTTTCAAGACGTTTACTCGGACAATCAGTCTGGACGGGATATCATTTGTGTTGATTCGATCTCGGCAGCTTTAGGTTTAGGAGGGGATAATCAGTTGATATTTGTGCATGCTAAGAAGTATGGTGGAGAAGCTTTAATGATTGACACCAATGTTGAAATTATCGGAGCGGGTCCTGGGAAGGTTGCTGAGAATATTGTTTTAGAAACTGACCGAGAGTCGACAGTTACTTTTGTCGAAGGAGCACAGAATTCGTATTTTGGGTACATGACTTTGAAGTTTTCTCCCGATGTTGGTGGTTCGAATGCACCGCATCACAAACATTACTGCTTGGAAGTGAAGGAGAACTGTTCACCTACTGTTGATCATTGTATTATTCGAAGTTTATCTGCAGGTAATCAAACATCTTAAATCAACTGTGTGTGTTGAAATAGGAGATTCGGTTGGGTTACTAATAATTTTGGGGTATTTTTCTATAGTTGGAGCCGCTGTCTGTATCAATGGCTCAAACTCCGAGCCGTTTATTAGGTTCTGCGATATCAGCGATTGTGAAAACGTAGGTTTGTATGTGACTGACTACGCTCATGGAACGTATGAAGACAATGTAAGATACTGAGTAACTTACAGAAAGTGAAGTTTTGTAGTTTAAACCGAAGGTCTCAATGTTAATGGGTTTGATTAAATGTTACAGGAAATCAGTAGAAATGCGCTTGCAGGAATTTGGGTAAGTAAACGTATTTGGGAACATGTTTGTTCTTTTCCTTTGTTTTATATGCCTTTCTTAATATTCTTTTTCTTTATCTTGTAGGTGAAAAACCATGCGAATCCTATCATGCGAAGAAATCACATTCATCATGGAAGAGACGTTGGTATTTTTACATTTGACAATGGATTGGGCTATTTTGAAGGTTAGCAGTTTAGTTTCGTTGATGTAACTTAAAAGCCGGCTTTCGTTAGGTTAAACTAGAGGTAGAATTGAATTGATTTGAAAGTAAAAAAAGTACTTCTATGTTGTTTTTAGGGAACGACATTCACAATAACAGAATAGCAGGTAAATTATTAAACACCGCATTTACCGTTTGAAAATTACGAGAAAGTTAGATATTAAAGTTAGAGAATTCTTCGCTCAAAATGATTCAGGGAGTATTATCTTTTTCCAGGTTTTGAGGTGAAGGCTGGAGCTAATCCAACAGTAGTTAACTGTGATATTCATCATGGCCAGACAGGGTAAGCTATGCTAGTTTTTACACCTACCTGTTTGTTTGCTATTAATTGCTTGTGGTCTATTAATTTAATTTGGATTTTCTTTTAGGGGCATCTACGTTCATGAAAACGGACAAGGCCAATTTTTAGACAATCGGATTCACAGTAATAACTTTGCGGTAAGTGTTTTTGGAAGTGTCTTCTTTATATGGATGCATTATATTAGTGGTCAGTTTGTTTAAAATGCAACCACGTTTGTCATATTCTTCAGGGTGTATGGATAACATCGCATTCAAATCCTACTATTAGACGTAACGAAATTTTTAACGGCCATCAAGGAGGTGTATACATTTTCGGGGAAGGAAGGGGACTGATAGAACACAATATTATACACAGTAAGTCAAAGTTTCAGTTTTTCCTCTTACGGACTTGCATACTATGTTAACGTGTCCAACTGTTCGTCTGTTTTCTGTCTTTATTAGGTAATGCGCTTGCTGGAATTCAAATACGCACTAACAGGTAAAATAGCAAAAGGAAACAAATATTTCTTTCCGTTTGAAAAGTAACTTCCTTCGTAGATGGACTAAACGTTATTTTTAATTATTTTAGTGACCCAATAGTCCGCCATAATAAAATCCACAACGGGCTGCATGGAGGTATTTACGTCCATGAAAAGGTAGAGTTGGAAAAGATTGGATTAGTAATTTTCTATAGAATTTACTTTCTATTTGCTAACATAATTGTCGTTTTTACCTACAGGGAATGGGGATGATAGAAGAAAATGAAGTATACGCCAACTCACTAGGTACGAAGACGTTAAAAAATTTAAAACTTAAAGTTCTTTGTTGAAGCGTTCGTTCTTTACATCACATTTGATTTATTTTTTCCGTAGCTGGTGTCTGGATAACTACCGGTTCTACTCCCGTGCTCAGAAGAAACCGAATTCATTCAGGGAAGCAAGTTGGAGTGTACTTTTATGACAATGGGTGAGGTTTTATTCTTAATTAACTAAATGGAAAGAATAACATTATTAGACAGGTGTTGAATGTAAATGTATGCGTATCTAGGCATGGAACTTTGGAAGACAATTCGATTTTCAATCACAGGTTCGATTGCATTGAACATTGCATATAACTCTCCAATAAGTCCTGTAATAATAATATTGCTATTTTTAATCTCTTTTTAGTTATTCAGGGGTCCAGATTAGGACGGGATCGAATCCTGTGATCAGAGGTAACAAGATTTGGGGTGGACAGAACGGAGGTAAGAATTAACATATAATTGTCTTTGTGTATGACTGATTCGCCATGTCCTTCTTTGACTAATGTTGAAACAATGTGTGATCTGTAATTCTCAGGTGTGCTCGTCTATAATGGAGGTTTAGGTCTCCTTGAAAATAATTCAGTTTTTGACAATGCAATGGCCGGAATATGGATAAAGGTACGTTGGAGCTGAAATGTCATAAAGGTAGATTAGTCATGTTCTGTTGATAAAGTAAAATTTACTAATTGGCGATTTATTTAGACGGATTCAAATCCCATTCTTCGTCGGAACAAAATTTTTGATGGACGTGACGGGTACGTTTGCTTTTGAAGAATTATTTTTTGCAGAAGGACGGGGTAGGAAGAATAACGTTTTAATTTCTCGTTATAATTTTCAGGGGTATATGCATTTTTAATGGTGGAAAAGGTGTTCTGGAGGAGAACGATATTATGAGAAATTCTCAGGCAGGGATATTGATCTCGACTCAAAGTCATCCCGTATGAAGCCCTACTTCTTGTTGTATTACATTTTGGAAGCATTTTACTTAAAAGTTTCGGTTTCATAATTAGTTCTCTTTTGTAATTCTACAGGTTTTACGAAGAAATAGAATTTTCGACGGCCTAGCAGCAGGAATCGAGATTACTAATAACGCCTCTGCAACTCTCGGTAAGGGTTTTAAGTTTCTTTAAGTATAAATCTACTCTGTAGAAAAAGGCCAGGGAAAGCTAAAGCATCGCATTCAGAATGATCTAATAAAAACCAACTTGTTTTTATTCAGAACACAATCAAGTGTTCAACAACCGTTTCGGTGGTCTGTGCCTAGCAAGTGGTGTAAACCCTATTTGCAAAGGGAATAAGATATTTAACAATCAAGATGCAGTAGAAAAAGCTGTTGAAAATGGGCAGTGTTTGTACAAAATTTCATCCTACACAAGCTTCCCAATGCATGATTTCTATCGCTGTCGGACTTGCAACACAACGGACCGAAATGCCATTTGCGTAAACTGTATTAAGACATGCCATGCCAGCCATGATATCGAATTCATTCGCCACGACAGGTAAAAGTTTCAAGTGTATTTGTTCATTTTAATTTTTTAACAAAAACATATTTCATCCCCCTGTCTCTTTTTCAGATTCTTCTGCGATTGTGGAGCTGGGACATTAACTAATCAGTGCCAATTGCAAGGTGAACCTACTCAGGACACGGACACTTTATACGACTCGTCCCCTCCTATCGAATCTCACACTTTAATGGTTAATTAGACGAAGAATTAAACGGTGTGTAGCTGGAAAATGTCATGAAAAGTTATCGTTATTAGAGGACTTCCACGTTTTGGTTATAATGTTGGACTAATTCTGCTCGCTCCCCGTGTATTATTTAGTATTTACCCAACAGCAACCAGCATTTATTAGTTAGAAGTACTAGTAAAAAAACAGAACGTAGCAAGTAGCAACTGTTAATTTATTGTTTTGTTGTTTAAAATCATGGTGAACATTTGTTTTTTTTATAATGGACTTTTTATGACGTTGAGTTTTATTTTAATTTTCTTGAAATCCTGTCAACTATCCTTAGACATTACAATATTCTTCCTAAGTTAAATGAATATGGTTTGTGTTGTTGCAGAGCAGAGATTGAAAGAATGTTATAGTTAGTAAACGCTGAAATCATGAATTGCATTTAGCCGACTACGGAAATAGTTGGATTTTGTATGTTGTTTTATTATAGTTAAGACGAAGAAATGCCTCAATAATGAAAATAATGAACGAAGAAAAGAAGCGTGCGCAAGAAAAGAAATGGGCATTTAAAAACTTTTACTTGTTTTGATAGAACTGTAAAATATTTCTAATTTTTTTATTATGAAAATACACACATGACGAAACGCAATAAACTTGTTTATCCAACTGTGATTGGTTAATTATTATATTTATAGTAACTATTTAAAGCAAGGGGCTACACTCATTCCCATCATCGAGAGAGTTGGCTCTGGCACACTTCCCGATCCATTTAGCTTTACTGAATTGATGTGAAGCGGTCAAATCTCGGATCCAAACTGCGCGACAGTTCCCATCACATTCTGGACAGGGACGGTCAAGGGAATAGCCCCCACACTCATGGCAATCCAGACTGGTTTGATCTTCTCTCCATAACACACCACATCTGCAAGTAAAATACAGATAAGATAAAGCTACAGTGTTACTTATGTTTAACTAGTAAAAATGCGTGTACTATTTATAGAAATGTTCGTGAAAAGTTTAAGCTTACGTGAAGCAAGAATGAAGGTGGTCTCGTAGCCCTTCAATAGAAATGCTGCTTTTTTCGGACTCTGCAGACGACCCCAACAGATCCAGTTGATTTGGACTTGAAGCCCTTATAATATCCTTGCCACCATCGTAGATAAAGTACCGCTTGTGGAATGCTGTTAACTCTGAAATTATCCAGTAAATAGCAGGGTTAAAATCATGTAATTAATTAATAGCTCTAACATACAACATTTAATTTAGAAATGCCGTATTTCCTGCTTTAATGCCCCCGTCTAATTAATTCCTTATACTTTATTCCATGTTAAAAATTTGCCCTGTCTTTAAAGCGACTTTTCCTTTCTAACCCTTAACAATACTTCCCCACGGGAATGAAAACCAGAAATACGGTAACCTCAAGCCAAGTCTTAAGCATTATCATAAAATTTTCAAAAGTAATCTTTTAAAAACGAACCAGTCTTTTTAGGCAAGTCCATCTCATTCATGGGTGGAATATCGGAAGAGAAGTCGAGACTTTCGTGTTCGAAATCCTCCATCATATTGTCAGTCTTTCGTGTTCCTTTTGACCGTGATTTCCTATTGAGATCCTCGTCATCAAAAAGAAACATTTCCTCTTCATCAACAGTAGTCAGAGAGTTCTTAGCCGAGTCAGAAGCCTCACTTAGTGACCACGAGCGGTGAGATCTTCGCATGACAAATTGCATGTTTTGCTGTACGTTTGAGGAATTCATTTTGGCTGCCGTATAGATTTCAAGGAAGTTTCGAAACTTATGAAAATGGGATTCTAGGCTGATGTTCGAGAGACTTGAGACTGTCTAAGTGACTTGATGACAATGATTCATAAGCCTTCGGACGCCTGATTATATACGGAGCTTCCAGAGACAAAGTCAAAGCTGGGTTGAATTGTAAATGAAAGTGGTTAGGTTTATGGTTTGTGTTGTCGATGAATCAAAACTTTTCTCGGTATAGCTGAGAGTGAGTGAGTTTTTGGCTAGCGTCCAACAAATAAGGGGTAGAGGAGTTTGATGATATGCTAATTCCTAGGACAAAATGTAATATTGGTATTTTAAAATATAGCTCATAAGTATCACAATCACATCCTTTCCAGTACTTTTCCCAAATTTGACACCTTCCCAGACCTAAAAGTTAACGACTTGCAAGACTAGACTCCCAAAACATTAACAAACTCTCAACTTACTTCCCCATTGCACCCGTTCGTTGCTGCAGTCAATGCAATGCTAATGCAGCAATGCTACACAATTATGCTATTATTGTGACTTTTGAACGTGACTTAACCCCAAGTTGGTTTATGCAATTTGAGCTTCTTTTTTAATTGTAAGGGGTTTTTTAGGCATAAATGCTTAATACTTTTTACTACCTTGGTAGTCTTGTTTCTGTTCCACTTTTGCAAAGATATTAATATCTATCTCAGGTTTCCTTTCCCAGATCTCTCTAGTTTTCCAAATCTCTTGGCAAGGCAATTATTGCAAACTTTAGTAAGGATTAGTTTAGTGGCTCTGTAATTTGCACGTTAAATACACAACTTTTTGTATAAAAAGTATCTTATCGTGAAAATACCAACCACTAACGAATACTGGGCTAAACGAGCCACTTACTTATTACCTCTCGCCTAATCCCACTTGACTAACTTTAACCAACTTCAACCTTAAACTGATTCCATTTCTACCACAAATGTGTGTATGCTAAATTAAAACGCATGTAGAATGCAATGCAATGAACATGCGAACACAAAGGTGTATTTTATATGCATGCACTTCATCAGTATTGATATGAATTGTTGTCTGTACTTTTGACTTTTACTCAAGTGGATTATACGTATGAAACTGCAGTATTTTAATATGATTTCGCGATATAAAGCTCACAGACAGATACATTAATACAATTTTATAGGTAGTAAATGGGTAGGTTGATATGGGAAGCTGGTGAAGCAATTATTAGTATTATTTTTACTACTTTTTTCTGATTATAACTTTGCAATGGATTATTGAGATAATCGTTATTCTATGCTGAATAGTATATGAAGATTCGACAGGTTTTACTAACCCGTAGAGCCTATCCTGATGTTATTGTGGATTGAAATAGCAAGCGTATTTTTTGCCCTTTAGAGAACTAAACTTCAAGGTACATTTATTTCACGAGATCCACCCCTTATCCAGTGAAATAAGATAGCAGTCCAACAATCGTTTATAATATGGAATGTCTATGATGTTCCAAGACCGTGAATTAGTTACTGCCTGCGACTATGACTTGTTGAGCGTACAGGTACAACAGGCAACAGGTACAGGTACAGGTAGAGAGAGAACTTTGGGAAAAAATCTGCATACTTTTCCATCTATTAAATCACTATCGTTTGGATAATATTTGAGACACGTTTTGGAAGGTAAAAAGTGATAGTGAGACAGACGAAAGATTGGAAGGTAAAGCATTCGTTATCGGTAATAGAACTCGGGCTGCTAGATTTATTAAGTCTGGGGTTTGGAGGTCCAATGTACAGTTAAATTGTCGAACTGTAGCTATTCGATTGAGGCTGTAATTAGGGATTTACGGTATGTGCTATCTGAGGTTAATGGGCTTTTATGAGATTAGATGATTGGTAGGGATTTGTTTTACAAGATTTTGTATAACGTAGTTCACAATCTGTTGGTGAGTTCAGCGTTCGTTCACGTACAAGATTTATAAAATCCTAATCCTAACCATGCATCTTGTTCTTTTATTGTAAGGAAGGAAGGATAAGGAAGAGTTTGCGAATAAATAAAGTCCAACCAATGTAGCAAGTAGTGTTAAAAGTGCCGGAGTGAATTGGCAAATGGCTAAATAAATATTATCTTTTCAGATGATGGATAATGTGATGTAAAGTTAACATAATAAAAGTAGAGACGCCGTAGTAGTCTTTTAAGAAGAGTTCTTTGACAAAGAACTAATAAAAACCCATTTTTTTGCTTTACAATACAACAATAAAAATTCTCAGACTCTGCTCTTAAACTAGCTCCAATCTCCAATCCAATGAAATGAATGTAAATGTAATAAGTGGAACGGTAACAAAGATTGAGGTACCAAAAAAAGTCATGCTTCATGCAAAAAGAAATAGGAAAAATGCAGTAGCCACATTCA
>JAQFZX010002730.1:0-16770 GCA_034682405.1 Hydroisotoma schaefferi | reverse complement strand
CCAAATTTGGTGAACCTGGCTTAACCCGTACTTGAGTTATCGTGCCTACAGACGGACACACTGACAGACGGACACACGGCCACCGTGGTTACATAAGCCTTAGACAGGCTAAAAATACAATACAAATTAAAGGGGTTTATTCCAATTGAGGTCGATGCAGTATTAAACCCAGATATAAAATCGGTCGTGTGGGCTAGTTTCAGTTCTTGTACCATGCAATCCTTTCCCCGTATTTTACCCATTTTTCCACAACAGCAGGAAGCAAAGGTTTCATTCCACCTTTTGTAGATGTAGTATGTCTTGATATTCTGATCTGATCAGGATTTGAATTGCTTAGAGTTGTAAAGTAATTGATTAATTGAGTCTAAATTAGTCGAAACAACTCTTAATATAATTTTAGATTACAAAATAATGGTCTATAACTGTATCAACTATACAGATTTAAATGCAGTTTAACGGAGTGACTGAAACTCAAACATCTAAAAGTATAAGGTAAGATGCTACTTAGTCAGAGTAGAGTTTCATTTTTCCATCCGTCAAGGTTCAAAGTTTAGGCCAGATACTTTTGGATTACCCGAAATGCTCGCCTAGATACCACGGATTATGTATATAAAAAATATGTTTGAAGCATATTTAACATGAGAGACCCCTTTTGACATGTAAAGGATAGGCGTGCGGCATAATTAACGAGGGTGGTATATGGGCGAGGATTCAGTGCACTATTTAATTTAGGAGTTTACATCCACCTTGTGAAATAAAATGAGGATAATTAGCTACATGCAGTTGATTTGACAGGAGCAAGACAGGAATGGTTTGGTGGCCCCAAACACCCCAGAATGTCTCACATTGCCCCACCTCAGAATGTTTCAGAGTGCTCCAAGCATCCCAGAATGTCTCATAGTGCCCCAAGCTTCCAGAATGTCTCACATTACCACACCCCAAAATGTCTCACATTACCACAATCCAAAATGTCTCACATTGCCACACCCCAGAATGTCTCACACTGCCCCACCTCAGAATGTTTCAGAGTGCTCCAAGCATCCCAGAATGTCTCACATTGCCCCAAACACTCCAGAATGTCTTACATTACCACACCCCCAAATGTCTCACATTGCCACACCCCAGAATGTCTCACACTGCCCCACCTCAGAATGTTTCAGAGTGCTCCAAGCATCCCAGAATGTCTCACATTGCCCCAAACACTCCAGAATGTCTCACATTGCCACACCCCAGAATGTTTCAGTGCTCTAAGCCCCCCAGAATTTCTCACATTGCCCCAAACACTCCAGAATGTCTCGAATTGCCCCCAAACACTCCAGAATGTCTCACAGTTCAATGCGTAATCTTCATTTTATCCTTGTAAATATATTTAATCCCTATTTATTCTTAACATCAAACATATGCTAATGTGTAATGACTGGTTAATGATGACAGTGAGAAATGAGAGTTAATTACTAACTTGGCTGCTTTAGCTTTGTAGTTTTTCAGTTATTTCTGTAAAAGGTCTCTCCTACCGAAAGAATTTCAATAGTCCATTTTATTTTAAAGAAATCTCTACCGTTTTTTTGAAAAGCGAGCATTATTTGCTCATTGGTAATATCGTCATCATTATTACTACTACTATCCTATGATTTATTTCCTATCAAAAACATGGATTATAATTAAAGAAATGCAAGGAAATTGGGTCAGAAGTGTCAACCTCTGTAAGTTATCGAGTGAAAAACCCAAGTTAATTTGGCTTATAAAATGTTTTTAACAGAAACCCAGCATGGTGGAACAGAAGAACAAGACTGGAACGGGGACTGTTGGTTTCCGCCTGTGCATTATTCATAACTTTTGCAGCCCTAGTTGTGGCTTTAGTTTCAACAAATTCCGCATTGCAAGGTATAATTAGAGATTAGAGGTTTTTAGTTTACTTCACTAAAAAAGTGACTTATTAAACTAAACTTGATTGATTTGTATTTCGTTTTAAGACCCATACAGCCAGTTGTTGGGATGGATTTAGAAATGTCACGTTGGTTTAGCCATGATCGTTTTGAATTTATATTGACTTTACTGTGACTTTGTTTTGTACTCAAGGCCTTCCATATCACAGATATTTCAACTGCCAAAGTCAACGAATTTATTTATTCCTGATTTAAATATAAATGCCATTTTAAACATCTTAAAGTTCGAACATGGGATCATTATCAAAGAGTTTAATAAATTTGACAATTTCATAGATGCGTTAGCGAGCATGTTTTCTGTAATGTGAAACCTAGAGTGTATGATGACTGTTGTTGCGTAAGTTTTGAATGGTTGACCACTACCCAGTTATATTTATTGACAGTATGTTCAAAATCTGGTTGGATGCCTTCACCAGAAGCCCTTGTTGAAGACCCCAGCAACGCAGTTGATGACACCGAACCAGGGATCTGCAATTCCAAAGGTTGCGTCCAAACAGGTGCCAATGCCAGCCAAATACATCATCTAATTATCCACTCGTAATTTAATTGAGAAATAAAGATCTAAAGGTCTCTTTAATTACTAGCTGCGGCAATCATGGAAAGGATGGACGAGAGGGTGGACCCTTGTGATAATTTTTACGCCTTTGCATGTGGAGGATTCATCCAAAATACCATAATCCCAGATGACAAAACCTCCATGACTCCTTTTACAATGTTAAATCAAAAACTGCAGGAGCAAGTCAGGATATTGGTTGAAGAGCCGATAAAGGAAGATGAGCCTAGGCCATTTAAGCTGGTAAAGAACCTCTACCAGGCTTGTATGAATAAATGTAAGTCTCTAAGAAATCATACCGAGGAGTTTTTATGAAAAAGTGTCAATTCGATTTGAAGATTGTATCTGGTCTGATACAAATCCTAGCTTATCATGTTTTAAAGTTAAGTATCACACGCATTATGTATTTCTACTAGCTGTTTCCAAAATTAAGGGATAGCTTCCAAGTTCCAACCATCGGGATCGGGATTATTCCAATATTCTCACGAGAAGACATGCCATTTATTTTAGGGGTTTTATACAAGAATATTTATGAAAGAGAGCAATGTTTGGCACAACAGCCTGTACACGTTTATTACATCGGGAAATTGTGGATTTTGGAGTGGAGGAATTTGCTTTTTATGAGCTTTAAATGTCTAACTGTAGTTTATGATTTTTGACCTAAAAAGCTTTGATCGAGAGTCGTGGTCATGAACCTTTGCATGACATCCTCAAAAGATTGGGTGGTTGGCCGGTTGTTGAAGGAGATAGTTGGGAGGCTTCCCCGTTTACTTGGATGGATTCCGTCTACCTTTTCCGGAAACAGGGCTACTCTGTTGATTTCTTTATTGACTTCTCTATTGCGGCTAATATTAAAAATTCTACGCATAGAATAATAGACGTAAGCTTGCCGTTTCTTGCTGGTTAATTTGCAGGTATTTCTGACCAATTAGGGCATTTAATCCCATATCTTACCAACAGATTGATGTTGCTGCTCTTGGATTAAGTCGAGAGTACTTGGTAAAGGGGCTTAGTGCACCTCAAGTGAAGGCTTATCATAAGTACCAAGTGAGGAAAAATTGAACAATTTAAGGCTGAAATTATGAGGGTTTGGAACAATATGCGTAACTTAATCCGTTATGATTCTAGGTAGAGTTGGCCGTGTTCTTGGGTGCTGACCGTACCACCGCAGAAAAAGATATGAAGGCTGTTTTAGAATTCGAAACTCAACTAGCTCATGTAAGTATTTTGTGCCTTAAATAGTATCAAACAATTGTTGGAAATAAGGCGTAAGTTTACTGCGAACGGATTAATAATAAGGTTGAATACATGATCCTTTGTTCAGTTTTCACTTCCTCGAGAGAAGCTACGAAACGTTACACTCCTTTACAATCCCATGACTATTGCAGAAATGGAAGCTAAGTTTCCGTCCATTCCATGGTTAGAATATATTCAAAATATCCTACCTGAGAGAGTAAGTTCCTCAAATTTGTACCAACTAACTTAACCTCAAGTCTCATGAATTAAAGGGTAATAAATCATTCCAGATTAGGGTTGGACCTGAAGAGATAGTTTGTGTAACCGAACCAGAGTACTTGGTCAAATTTCAGAAGCTGGTGACCAATACTGAGAAAAGGTACTTTAAAGATGGGACTTTCACCCAGAAAGCCGTATATTTAATGGAGGAAATGATGAAGAAGTGATGGTGTGTGGTAATTACTATAGAGTTCAGGCTAATTACGTTATGTGGAGGGCTGCGTCCGGATCGGTTGGTTACATGAGCGATGCAGTTCGTAAGTTGGAATTTGAATACACCCGTGCAGTTACAGGGAAGGGAGAA
The DNA here is from genome assembly GCA_034682405.1 of Hydroisotoma schaefferi. Lineage (NCBI taxonomy): Eukaryota > Metazoa > Arthropoda > Collembola > Entomobryomorpha > Isotomidae > Hydroisotoma > Hydroisotoma schaefferi. The sequence continues at coordinate 12,452 of JAQFZX010002730.1, read as the reverse complement.
AGAGACCCTCGGTGGAGAGAATGTACCAAAGAAGCTACTACAAGGTCAGTTTATTCATGACCTACTCTAAATCCTTGCCTGTATGCCGCGGCTTATTTATGCAAAACAAGATCAGGGGGGAGTTACCCCTTTTAACAGGCGTGCGGGGTAATTAACGGGGGCAGCATATGGATGAGGGTTTAGGGTAATTTTAGTCTGAAATTGGAGAGCGATTGACAAAAGCTTTGAGTACTTTAGCATGCCGATTGCCGTAGGAGCTTTGTATGTGAGGCGATTCTTTAAAGAGGAAGCTAGGGCATCCGCATTGGAAATGGTTGCAGATATTCGGAAGTCGTTCTTAGGGAATTTAAATGAAATCGAGTGGATGGACGGGAATACTAGGTATTTTTTTAGTAAATATGTAAGGTTTTAAGTTGGAGTTTTACTAGTTATGTGTTATAGGGAAACGGCGATTGAAAAGCTTGAAAGAATGGAATCTCATATTGGATATCCCAGAGAACTTCTTAATGACACGAAACTAACAGAGTATTATGACGGAGTATGTCTTTTGAGTATTTTGATAACCCAGTTCAGTCAGTCGATTATATTACTTGGGTTTTATTGGTATAAAGTTGGAAATAAGGAGGGATGACTACCTAGGAAATGGTCTGAATGTCGCAATATTTACAACAGACCTGGCTTTCCGTAAACTGAGGGAACCTGTGAACAAGACGGATTGGATTTCTCATGCTCATCCTGCTGACATTAATGCTTATTATTCACCACTTGAAAATTCTATTCGTATGTGTTGTTGTTTTAAAAGGTCGGATATGGAGGGAGATGGATTTTTTGGGTAATTGTCGATCTTTCATTTCAATATTTGTAGAGTTCCCTGCTGGGATTCTTCAAGGAGTTTTCTTTGACCGTGAGCGTCCTAAGTACATGAATTATGGAGGGATTGGTTTTATTATTGGACACGAGATTAGTCACGGCTTTGACGATTATGTATGTACGGAAGCTAAATGAAACACAACAGGTTGAGTAAGAGATAATCCCTAGTGGATGATTGAATTGTTTGTATGATTTTTAGGGACGGCAATACGACTCTGATGGTAACCTTAATGACTGGTGGGAGGCCGCAACTACGGAGGCATATTTTCGCCGAACTCAATGCATAATTTGGCAATACGGAAACTACACTGCTACTGAGGTCAATCTTAGGGTGAATATTTTAAAGATTTGAAGAAGAATGATGGAATAGGGATGGGAGCCATCATAAAAAATAAATTATTTAAATCTGTATGGAAATAGCTAAACGGGATCACGACACAAGGGGAGAATGTTGCTGACAATGGAGGATTGAAAGAAGCCTACAGAGCATATCAATCTTGGGTACAGCGGAATGGAAAGGAGAAGGTTTTTTTAATTCTGAGAAACTGTCCATAAAAGTAAAAGGATTGGGGGTAGTTTCTTTAAATTTCTGATGTTTTTCCGTTGCAGAAATTACCAGGACTGAAATATACACCTAATCAACTATTTTGGATTAGTTCAGCGAGTGTCTGGTGTGCTAAATATAGACCTGAGAATTTAAAATCCAGGATAACAACTGGAGTACATTCACCAGGCGAATTTCGTGTACGAGGAGCTTTTTCAAACCTAAAGCAATTCTCATTGGATTTTAATTGTCCAGCTAAATCAATAATGAATCCGGAAAATAAATGTTCAGTTTGGTGAATTTTTCAATTAAGTTTAAGTTGGAAGACAGTGTTGGCTATATGAGCTTTGTTTTAGTATAGGCGAAACCAGGGGGGGGGTTCATGGGTACATTGTACCCACTGGTTTTAAAATGTACCCAATGGAATTCCTGAAAGGCCCTATCCTTTTTATGTTAAGCAGGCTCGTCCCAGCTCCTCTCAGCCACACCCCTTCCTATCTTTCAATGCTATTTGTACCTCCCCCATGGTTGGGCCTGTATATTTTAAGATTTCAAGGCTTTTAGGATCCCTTGTTGTGAAGGTCAGTTCATAGGGGAGGCGGACTTGTAAAACATTACGAAGTAAAATAATACAACCGCATGGTTTAAGCATAAATCTTGACAGTAATGTATAAAAAAAGAATGGTCAATAAATATTTTTGAAGTGGGGCTTATCGGCCAAGTTAAACTTACGATTGAAGCTTCCGAAGATAAGGTATTATGAAACTTCATGATGAAACTTATTATGAGAATTTCATGAAGTTTAAAGGTTATAGTTCTCGTTAAACCAACCAGGACTTGTGTTAATAATGATGAGGGGCTTAATACTTTATGAATAGGAATGCAGTCATCCTTCATCAACTAAAATCCCAGATTTCGATTAATGTACAGCTCTTCATGAACTTGGTAGTTTTAGTAATCCTGGCAGTTTAGTGGATTTTTAGTTAGAGATCTGAAATGAGTTTTCATCTTTCATGAACCCATTTTATAATAAATTGTATGCAAATATGGGATTAAATTAAACACAAGTTGAGGATGATGGGCCAGAGAATATAAAAAGGAACTGGATTCGTAAAAGTAAATCAAATCTGCTTCAAACTTCGAAACTTAAACAGGACTAAACTACAAAACTGAAAACACGGGGATTCTCATATTTCACGATTTTAATAATTAAACTAACAAAAGTGAATTGACCCCTTTGGAATTTATACAATTCTTCAAAAAGCCGTTGAAGCATTCCTCTTCAAAAATATTTCAAAAAGGGTTCTCCAACTCGAGATATATTTCAAAGGTAAGATTTATTCAGTTTACACTTTATAATTGAGACAAATGTACCTAGTTGTAATTTTGGAACTTGAGTTTCCAGCTATTTTTTAAAATTACTTTGAAAATAAACTTGTTTTTGTATTTTAGATGGGCTGTTCAGGAGTTGGAACTAAAACTAGCTGTGGAGATGAGATGGAGAGTGTTACGGTTTTGCGACCCGGGGTCATACGGGTCAGAGAAAGCAGCTCTAATCCACCAAAATGCGTCAGATGTCATAATTCCCCCTGTACCTGCAAATAGTCCCTACGTAGGGACTCACAACCTCCCTCAACTTTAGTATTATCCGAAGAGCGTGGAGAAGAATGGAGTTAGTTTTTTACACCTCAAATAATAAATGGAATCGTATGCTGAATAAGCATACTTTCTACATTATTCAAACCTGCTACTACTTTTTATTATTATTTCAACCTTGTATTATTAATAAATACTTAAATTAAATAAGCTTGTCAGATTAACTATTTTATGGACACGCAAGAAAGAGTAGTTTTACTGAAGAGTTTTTAAGGAAAATTCATACATTTAAAATTAAGAACTTAGTAAAGGGATTCTTGACTTTTCTATCCGTATTCGGGTTTTTCATAAGGTTTCTGGCAGTTTAGCGAATGCTTGAAGATCAGTTAGAAATATGATTATTTGGAGCAGAGAAGTTGCATCTGCATCTTGAGTTTATTTTATTGTTAAGAATATTTATTTGAAGGGGGTCTGAAGTTTATTAATAAACTTTACTATTTTGGGTGGACAAATAATGTGAGTCATTTATTCATATAACTTCATAACTTCATGAATGAATTTTATCCCACGAAGACAGAAGACTTGACATGGTCAGTATCTTTGCTGGTAGAGTTCATGACGATAAGGTTACTCCATATCCTCCATAATAAATGATTGTTTGATGCAATTTATAAAGATAACGTGTGTGTGTAAATATGTCAATCAATTCATAATATCCACAAACTTATACGGGATTGCCTTGTTAACATTTAGCAAGTTTGTGTCAGCTTTTTATGGAGGTATATTTATTTACCTCTTTGCAGTTTGATATTGATCAATTGCAGCTTCATGAAACTTGCAGTGTAGAATAATTAATGGGACAGATTTGCATAACGAGCGATGATCATTTTATCATTTACATGCATTTACATTTTCCTGGAAAGTTGGAGATCCATCTGTGGATTAACTCGTGGTTTTTTGTATTTATATCATGGTTTCTACATATGAACTTGGTTTTGATTGGGTGGGATTTTATATTACTTTATGGCAAGTTTTGCATCAAATGATAAGCTACGGATAAGCATTATGAAAAGGGAAGTTTTGGAATGCATCTAATTAAGATCTATTGGAGATTAAAACAACCTTAACCTACGAATTCCCTACATTTTCTTAACTTCTTGGATTAAAATTCAACCTAACCTGACTTTTATGCTTTAAAAGTAATTAATTGCTTTACAAGAATATTTATAAGTCGTCTCTACTTTCAACCTATTCGAGATAAAAAATAGGAGGTTATAGGAAGGTTTATAATTTTGAAACTTGGGATTATTGAAGTCTTTGTTGGATGAAGCTGGTAGTTATTTTCCGTCAAAGTCTGACAAACAAAAAGCGGATGAGCTAGTTAGGAGTTTTTTTTTGAGAAAAAGTTCTCTATGGATGACAAAATAACTTAAAAACGGAAGATGAAAGGTTCATGATGATCTTGATCATGATAAAATGTAGAGGATGACGGAATGACGGGATGCTGCTTCGGTTCTTAAACTTTAGAAATGTTCATGAAATCGCTATTGTGAATCAGAGACGGATATAAAAAGGCTCCAACCATTCCATTCCAGAGTCACAATCAACCCAACAAAGAAAGATAGACCAATTGCCTAGAAGTTTTAGAAATCAACCAAAAAACAACAGTCCAGACTTTCAAAAATACGAAACTGTAAAACAGGCTTCAAGGATTTGACTCTGAGGTTGGAAACAATTCCGTAAAAGTTGTATATAAAAATGCAAAGACGTTTTATAAACTAAAGCATATTTTTTCTATAATATTCTAGATTTGAAGATAAGATCGGGAAAGATGGGCGTAGGAGGTCCTTGGAACTGTACAACTCCAGGCGGAGGTCAAAGGCCAGCCGTAGTATTGACCTCGACCTCAACAAATCCAGGAAGTTCCCAAGCCCCCCTTTGTTTAGGGTGCCTTAAGAAAGAGGTATGGGGGATTGAAGTGCCCTAGATGTGGATGATGACCTCTGACCTCTGATGGTTCTTTTGGGGCCAATTATTGGCATTTCTAGTGCCTGTTGTAGACGGATAGTTTGATAAATGATAATTTAATACTCTCTCTATATACTTTATACAATTAATTGCATTGCTGTCAACAAATTGATGGTGGAACTGACTAGGTCTACGAATGAAATAAAATCTTATTGTATTTTTAATAACTTAAAATAATAATAAAAGTGCAAAAAAAAACGAAAAAGTGAAGGATTTGTCGACAGGGTCTTCCCTAATTTACTCATGTACATCCACTACTTCATTAATCAGCTTAACTCCTACCTACTTTGGAGGACAATTATTGCTTGTCCTTTGCATTCACAAGAATGAATCATCCGCTGGGTTTTAGTCTTCAATGCTGCAGTGAATAATTATTCATCTCTATAGACTGCATGGCGACAGTAGTGACCGCAGCTTGTACCGTATTTCCGGTTTAGTGCCCCTCGAGCATCTCAGAATTATAAATGATAAATGCATAAGAGTGAATGAATTAAATCTGTTCATTGGGGAATTAATTTATAAATAGGGAGTAAAGTGATTGACCCCGTCGTGGATCAAACGGGGACAAAAAGGAAAGGGCTCCTATATTAGGATTACTGACGAGTACAATTTAGTAAAATAAAGATTATTAAACCAACCATTGTTACACAGAGAATGACAATCAATGTAGCTCACAAATTTAATTGTGAAAACTGAAACTTGCTCAAGTAGGGAACTCCACGATCAGTGGCTGTTTTTTTTTATTATTAAACTACAAAACCAGATATGGAGTACGTAATCGTAAAAAGTGGATTAAAGAGCCCAGGGTTTATGGTGCTGTACCCTAGAGAAGAACGCAGCCTATTGTAAACTTAATCTAAATCTGTATCTCAACCTAATGTAAATGTCCACTTGACCAAACTGGTAATGCAAAGATGCAACTCTCCCTCGTTAAAAAGTGAGATCTCTGCAGACATAATAATAAATCCAACTGTAGTAGTAGGTAAAACTTTATAACCAAGTTTATAACCAACTTGCAGGGGCAAGTCATCCTTGCCAAAATATTAAAACTGGGTCTTTCTCTACCTCCTACTATACGGGGTCTTCTTGGGTCTGATTTGCATAAATGAAACAATGGAAGAATAAATTAATAAGGTGGATCTCTTCTAGATAGTTAAGTGACTCTCGATTCTAGACAATCAAATTATTTTTTAATCATAAGAAAACAGGATGGAAGGAGCATGAAATCTCTATCTTCAATACTAATCTCCCATGAATAGGACAAGTCCGTGGGGAATGGAAATGCACAACTTTCGTTAAATCAGGTTCAGTTGCACTTTAGATGCATAAGGATTAACACACGTCTTCTCACAGTCAGGTTCTTATTAGTAAAGTCTAATTAACTCGTAAGAAATCCCACTATTTTAGCTGGTTTTATAAAAAATAATAATACAATAAATCCATACCCCTTTCAGATTCCTATAAAAGCCATGGCGAGATCAACCGAACTAATCCTCCTAGCTGTCCTGATGACCCTATCCCTTTGGACCGCATTTGCCCTCGGAGCTCGGGGGGATTCTAAACGAGGTCGTGCGGGGTCAAAGGTAGGAAAGGGAGATCCGGCCCCTGTGAAGATCCCCGGGGGATTTATTAAACTGGCGCATAAGGTGTCATCGGGAGAGGTGACTTTGAAGGACACAAGGACGATAAGCATCAAAGGGTTTAATTACGATGGGGCTGGACCGGATGCGTTTTTCCTTGTGGGGAAGGGGGAGCCTAGTGGGAGTGGTCGGAAGATTCCTAATGAACACGGGAATTATGATGTTTTGGAGGGATATGAGGGTCAGGACTTTGAGCTATTACTCCCTGAAGACTTGAGCTGGAAGGATCTGGACTATTTGTCCGTTTATTGTGTTTCATTCAAACATAATTTTGGTTATGTTAAGATCCCAAAGAATTTAAACCTTCCGGAGTATCAAGCATGAATTTAAGGAGCAAGAGATCCGGAGTTTATTTCAGAGAAATATTTTTTAAATCTTTTGTAAAGGAAGTTAATAAAGGGATTGATTTTTTACTGTTTTATTTGTATGTTTTGGATTTATTTTAATGACAATTATGGGTGGAATTACACCTTTCTTTTTATAAGAGACCTTTTTAATCTTTTCAATAGAAAGAGATGCTTGTTTTATGAAAGGGGACGTTCATCAACAAATATTCCCTGACCATAAGCCGCGGCATGTGTAGGAAGCAATGATGTAACACGAGAGAGATATCCCCGCTTAGCATGTAAAGGATGGCGTCCGGCTTAATGAAGAGGGCGGCTTATGGTCAGGGATTTATGGTAATTTTATTGGCTGTCCTTCACATCATTCACAGCTTATTTAATATTACATTACTAAAAGCTTGTCTTTATTTATGTGCATAATTTATTTCTTATAATTTGTATCTTTAAAGTAAGCTGAGCCCTTATTGTCCCTTTGTAACTCCCCTCATGAATTTGAGTACGGAGAGTCAATAAAGTGACATTTATGGTTCCATTAGACGGTATAAAGTCCCTGCGTCGTGTATGCATCTTTTACAAAAGCCAGCAGCAACAAAATTGAAGGTCAAAAGGTCATGAGTCATGCTTGACCTTTCTTCTGATGTGACTCTCTCTCTCTGACCTCGACTGCAGAAATGCATAACCCAGTCAACCTCCAGACTGAGTAGACCTTTGAAAAGAAGTGGCTGTGGTGGATGATTTTTTTATTTTAGAAAAACTACTAAAACTTTATGCCAAACGGTGGAGATCAGATAGGAAACTGCCTAATTATTTCTTAAGGTTCTAACTCCTTAATTTTAGTTCTTTTTTGAATTTTACAGGTTTTAAAATATGTTGGAAATTTAATGTTTGTTACGGAAGCGTTGGGTCATTTGAAAAATCCAAATTAAATAACAAACTCCACTTGAAAAGTTGCATGAAAGCGCTTTTAAACGCTCAAGTTTTACTCACTTCTTGTAAACTGGGTTTCAGGAAGGGAAGCGCGTGGATTCCTTGTCAGCAGCAGAGGTCGGGTAAAGGTCAACCTGCCAACCAGGTCAATCAATCCTTTAAGGTCACTATCTTCGGTCATTTCAGCGTTCGAACCAATTGGAAATGTGAGGACTTATGTTTTAAAATAAAGCGTTTAAAAAAAAGTGGTCAGAGCGTATTTCTGTTCTGGTTTTAGTGTCCTCCTTTTAATTTCCCAGTTTAAAGGGATCTGGGGTGTTTTTAAGTTGTTTAAATTCCTAATCCAGAGGTATTTACTTACAACCGGAGAGTGGAAATATGGTAAATGTAAAGTTTAAGTAATTAAATTAATATTATTGCTGTTCCAGATAGAAATGGCCGAGTACAAGACTCCTTCTTCAAGCCCATCGGATGCGCTTTGGGATTGGGATCATGCCAATTTGAGCATCACTTCAGATGACTCTTCCACTGATATTCCTGATCGGCAACCCTTACAAGCATTTGACCCCGAAGCCTCCATCTCGAGGTCGAGTGTCGCGTATCCCTCGGGTTCTAATGTATGTGATAAACCCCTCTGGAGATCTGCCGACGGTCCGACCTTATTTGACCTACTGTCCTCCTCGTGTTCATCCCCCGAGGTAGAAACTACCGAGCCCCCTCCGACCTCTGACGTCCAACCTCCCAACAATCCCAAAAGGTACCAGATCGTCCCGGAGTTTTGGGTCGGAGATGGAATACAGGAAAAAGGTCGTAATCGTCGCAGTCCTCTCTGCTACATGGAGTGTTTCCCCCCAGAGCCCCCTATTCCCTTTCGAACAGCGTCAGCGTCGGCCTCAGCGTCCTCTTCAAATAAACCCGTAATATTTCAACACCACCGCTACAGGAAATATGGAGAGATACAACACCAAATTTTTGCAGCGCGTCGTCTAAAAGAGACCCGAGATGGCGCAACCCCCAAGCAGTCTTTTACTGACGAAGAAATCCTCGCAGAAATGACGGAACACTACGGACCACTGGACACAACTTCCCCAAGGTTCAACCCAATGTTCGAAAGCTACAAATCCGCATTCAACGAGCAACTGGCAAAGTGCTTAGCATCAGAAGAATTCTTCTTGGCCACACCCCCTGCAAGAAGGGGCTACGAAATGATCGATCAAGGGGTGGCCGGGCTCGAGAGGAAGATAAAGATCATGTTTAGTCCGGAAGAAATAGCAATGTATGATAGTCTAGACCCTGGAAAAAATCCGACAGGGGCTGACTGGGTAGATGTCCCCAGACCTGCCCAAAGCGTAGAAGCGAAGCTCTCCCTCCTAAAGCTAAGTGAGAAGGAGGTGACCCCAAACTTGGCCCTCTTTGACCCCAAATACTTGGAACCCCGATGGGCAGCAACCCCCAGTGATAAAGTACCCCCAGGCCTGATCCAATCTCTGCATAAACTCATCCACGAGTACCCCATGGGTCTTAATCTTGACGCGCTGTTCCAGCGAGCTCAGGAGAGATGTGGGCGAATTGATTACAGAAGGTTGGGCTTCATGGATAGTTGGGAGTTTATTAAATACTTGGATGACATTTTTTACATCAACCGATACCCGGAAGGACGCTTGGCCATAATTTACCCCGCAAGTTACCGGGACTTCATGCACCCCGTTAAAACTATTTGTAGGAAGATCGCGCACAGATTTATGATCGCGCTGGGACAGAATTATGGGGTCGCTCGGTTGACGGATCTTATGGAGTTGGTGGGCGGTCTTGAAGTTCTTGAGAACCAGAACCCGTTCCACTATAGTGATTGGGGGTTTCGTAGTAGGAAGGCCTTTGTTCAGGCTATTATGAAGGATAATGACACTTTGCCGGATAAATGGAAGGTTGAGATTAGGTGCTTTTTGGTTAAGAATAAAAAAGGTGAGGAAGAGCCCAGGAACTTTCTAATTTGTCCTCATAGGGAGGAAACTAAAATGACTATTCTAAATATGAAACCTGCCTAACCGGAGGAACTACTACCCGTGAAGCAACCCGCTTTTTGGATACCGAAGAAGTAATTGATGGGTGGGATCATACCCTGTGCTCTGTCTGGGATAGCATGCAGTTTGACCTAGTCTCACTAGCTATCGAAGAAGCAAGGAAATACGGACTAGGTCAGATCACTATGGATTTATCATTAATTAATTCTAGGGGAGGATTGTACGACATATTTTTCCGACGGTTAGTTTCTAGAGATGAATGCAGTACTGATTGGGATTGTTTCTAAGAATTACCTCCGTGTTTTTTATAGTTTAATTAATTTAGTTTGTGGATGAATTAATTCCTAAGTTTTGATGGTTGCGATAGGTTGGGGATTATTTGCATGGGGATGTATTTATTTTTATGGTTGAATTACGTACGGAATATATTTATAGTTGGATTTTGGATTGGATAGAATTATAGTTGACTGCACTAATACTGATTACTGTTATGTTGCATTTAACTACGATTGAATTTATTTGATAATAAAGTTGCTGCTTTGTTTCTTTTTTTGTTAAGAATTGTGTAAGGCTGATTTTAGTAACAATGGACTATAGGTTCAAATAAATCTTTGAGAATTATTTTATGATCCAGTAATAAAGTTAATTAGCAGCCTGGGCCACTATATATGCGAGGATATACGGTATTTGCATAAGATACGACGTCATTGTGAAGCATTTAGGTTTTGAGGAACCCAAATGCTATTTATCTACTGAATTGGTGATGTCAATTTTGATTTATTCCTACACGTTTTTACTATATTAGCTGTGTAACTATTCAACTGTAAGGGACTTGCAATGTTTTATTTACACAATTAAGTATCACTATCATTGAAATACGATCTTAAGATTAAGATTGGATTTAAAAACTTTCTTAAGCTCCGTCTTCTCGGCTTTATTTGCATACTCGGGTGGACCATATCTTAATAAATAAAACAAATTTGAATTCATTGAATGCTTACCGTGAAAATCCATCAGGAATCCAAGTAAAGCATTGACTAATGCGGCTAGAGGTTTAGGATGAATCACATAAATCATCTGTATTGTCTGGTTCATTAGCAACATGAAAAAGTAGCAGACGCCAGCAAGGTGAAACGTTGGGAGATCCCCCCGAAGTTTACCCCGGAAGGACTGGACCCCTAAATAAACCATTTATGCAATCTGAAGCACCCAGGCCTCTCGAAACTTTGCAACGATCCACAGATCGTTAAATATTCTCAGCCGTTTTGCATCCTCTTTCTTTTTTACTGATCTACTTTCAACTATCTCTAACGGAATTGAACAAAATTGTCTTGTTCTAATATAAACTTCATAATCCTCATATTCTGCTTGCTCAACATTTTTAATAAAACCTAAACTATAGGCCTTTCTTTACTGTCTTTTTCTGGACGGAAACCCTTACTCGGTAGAGCAGATTGGACGTAACGATCAAATAGACACACTTATAGGTAAAACTCAAATGAAGGGGACATTGCTAAATATAAAAATTGAAGAGCAATATCCAGCTGGAAATAAATATTTTTTTAAACCACTAAACTGCTTTTTACATCACAGAATATTCAGGCGTTTACCTGTACAGTTGATGGTGGATTAGACTAGATATAGTGCAATGGATTAAATTTAAAGAGCAGGCCCTATAGTTGTAGCCTGGCCTAAACTTCTAAATCATCTTTATCAATGAAATGGCAATACTCGCAATACATATGAAGTTTGGGGTAAATCAATTGAGCTAGATTTACAAATAATTAACTGACGCATTAAAATAATTGAGTTTTAGTTATTTCTTCTACATAGAAGATTAAATGAATAGTTCTGCTACAGGTTGGGGTTGTACAAAACCGTTTCTTAGTTGCATTTCACTGTAGCAAACAAAAAGCTCAGCTTTCAGAACTGGATGATTTAGCTTTTGCTAATATTCTTTTTCCTTTATAATTAATCCGATCCGATCTATTGAAATTACTCTAATCAAGAATTTCCTGTCATTAATCCGTCATCGTATGTGGATATAGATATCAATAATACACCGAACCGTAATTCCTCAATTTTTCCTGACTTATAGTAACCGTTCAATAATATTATAAAAGTATCCGGTGGAAAAAGTTACAAAAATCAATAATCACTTGGGCTCTTTATTTTAACTTTAAGAATACAATGGATCTAATACCCACGCATCGACCCATTTGTCAAACAACCCTACTAAACTTTATTTTTTGTATTCTCTAAACGAGTTTAATTACTTTCATGCATGAATCCATCAGACATAGCCATCAGTTACAAATATTGAGGTAGTTTTATCAACTTATTTCTAAATCCAATATTAAAACACGAGTTTCTAGAAGACAGAATAACCAATAAGGATATAAAACAATACATTAATTTACTAGAACTATGTGATTTAACATTTGACTGGAAATCTTTTACTTTTACATATTTAAAGTATTCG
>JAQFZX010002729.1:0-16782 GCA_034682405.1 Hydroisotoma schaefferi | reverse complement strand
TATAATAAAATCTTATACTTATTATTAAATCGCGGAGACTAATCATCTGTTATTTCTGAAAATCATCCCTTAAAAAAGTGCAGATCAGGTCATTTACAATGTCTTCTTGAAAAGATTTGTTACAGAAGCTCTTTATTCCAAACTTGTGCTGGAGCTCTCTTAGGGAGATGTTACTCGCCCGAGTGACTCGTTGCGAATGGCACATTTTGCCCTCCGCCCAGCAAACTATACCCAAAACCTCGTCCACTTGACAACGGGCAGACTTTAGTCTCCCTTAACTCATTATACCCCATAGCATAAAGTATATTCCTTACATGCCACATCTTCAATATGTAATGGCAGAGTATCTTTCTGGAGATTCAGCAGATTGCATGTTCCACACCATCTGAAAGAAACCTCCTCGAAGCAGATATATGAGCCCAGTCAATTTTGTTATCACCGCGCTGTCAAGTTTTTTTTCCGGGTTAGGGACAGTACCTGATTTACTTTATTTCTGCGCCGTTTCATCACAACCTTCTGCGTTTGATGTACGTGATCTCATCGGTATTAGAACCTTTATATAATGTAGGGGCACAGCCCTTACACCCCGTCTGTTCTTCCTCTTCCGGTTGGTTTATTTACTGTCCATGAGTTCTAAAGCTTTTTTATAACTCAGATGTGTTCACCCCATACTGCTATAAGTGCCTGAGACTTCGGATTATACCAAAAATGAGTCGTTCTTTTGTGCATTTGAACAAAAGTAAGGGTAAGTATTTTAACCCTAACGGGTCCATGTGACCCCCATGTTTACCTACAACTTTGAATTTGGCCAAAATTAATCAGTTCTTCGTTATTTTTGAGTAAAAGTAGAGCAAGACATTTCTGGAGATTTTCCATCTCACCGGTCCTTCTTTTCCCAACGGGTGCCTAAAACTTTTAATTTTGCCAAAATTTATTTTTCTAGCCAAACGTGTGCATGCTTTTTATCTCTAGAAATTTTCATTTCATATTGTGAATGTATATGCTGAAAATGGAACTGTTAAGTTATATCACATTTTTGATCTATCTGTTAACGGTAGGAAATAATAGAATGAGTAAGGAAAGAGGAGTAGGATCATCCTGTGGCCTTCGAACGCTATTCTGACCCCGTCAGACCTGGCCGCCTGTCAATCCACCCACCACAAGAACTTTAAAAGTTGTCTGATTTAAACCTTACAAGTTTTTTATGACCTCAAATCTACCCCGTCTGACCGTCTGACGCTATTGTGACCCCGCTTGACCCTGCTTCCTGTCAAACCGCCGTTCAGGTGAAATTATATATATCTGATTTCACCCGGAAAAGTTTCAAATGATCTGTAATCATCGCCGTGTGACCTTCAAACACTGTTCTGACCCTCTAGTAGACCTTGCCGACTCTTTATAGATGTATCTTTATCATTTATTTTTAGTATGCTATTTTTAATTTTAAATGAAATGTGATGAATCTTTGTTAACTTTTTATCAATCATTTTTTCAGGTCACCTATCTAAAAAAAGGTTTCATCACACCTATGATATCTACATCTTCCCATGCTCTAACTACTTGGGTTGAGAGAAAAATGTAGAAGACGGCCCCCCTTTCTTGGAAGTGTGCCGTAATAAAAAAAGTAACTTCCTCCAGAAGCTTGTTTTTGTTATACAAAGGATGCATGAATAGGATTACCGTATACCATTAAAATAAACTGGTTCAAACCAGTTATAACTCCAAAACTTAAAGAGAAAGTCATAGTATGCCTTACTTATCAACAACGGTAACTTTGATATTAATAGAATTAACCAGAAAATAAAAATTAAAAGATGTTTGTATCTTTGTTTCCCGTCTGAAATATCTTACTTAAACCTGATATACTGAAAACGATGGATAAAGTAAACTTGTTTGTCATCAGTGCGTTCTTGGCGTTGATTGGACTGTGCTCATCTGAAAATACTCTGGATATGTCGAAGGGAATTCTACTTTTCAACAGCAGATGATGTAATAAAACTGATTGTTTTACTCTCCATTTGTTGGTTGGAAAGCGATCCGAAAATGAGCAAACCCAATATGCGGAAGATTATGAAAAACATTGCAATGAGAACTGCAAATTTGTAATTAAAAGGATTTATGAGATCCTTCAGTACTTTTTACTGGAGTCGGACCCAATAAGTGGATGTGAAGTTACAACAAAACCTCCGGAGGAGACGACAATTAAGCAAAACGCCTTTACAGGATGGAAACTTCCTAAATTTGAAGTCCCTTACGCAAACAAACGTAAAACAACTACACCTTCCTATACCAAGGCTAATCCGTATTAGAATGATATAATTAATTACTAAAGTCAATTTACAGTTTGTTTATAATGCTTCACAGTATGTGCAAGGTCTTTTACGAGATTTAACGCCCGGGTGAAGAGACTTTAACTTCTACCCAACTGAGAATGAAGTTCGTCCGACTTTTTTGGACAATCTAGCCGACGCGCTAGTGACTTATTACGATACAGGAGTTTTATCTAATTTTCCTAAGGTTTTATTTAGATCTACCATGGCCACCTTGCTTGGAATGGAACTCAACTGGCTAGGAACATCTAATCGCTTAGAAAGGATTCTTCCTAGCTCATTAAATGACATCCTGCTGATGCTTGGGTCCACGTTCTATTTGGCTAATTTGTTGTGCTTTGCCACTACAACCTTAAGTGAAAAACGGTCCACCCGTTGGCCCAGTTTCTGACTCCGAAGATGACTAACGAGGTGATAGCCTATTATTCATCCTTTGGGTGACTCCAGACGGCAATGAAGGCCAAGGTGCGGACTGAAGCGCACTTTGACTGAGTGAATGATTGAATGACGTAACAACTAAAATTTCTAGGTAGAAAAATGATTAAAGTTTAAAGTGATTCTTGTTAAAATTTTGACAGCAGTTCAATTTTTCTTACAAGAATTACCACGGCTAGGAAATGTTGTCTCTGCAAAACATACTAGATTGAATTCAGTATTAACTTTTGCTGATATCAAGCATCATGCGATGCAATATATTATTTAAGGCGGAGGTCATCTCTTATCGAAGCATTAAAACGGGTTGTAGCTTTTAGACCGAAAGACGAGGAGAATACAGAGTACTTGTCTGCGAATGGTCAATCCGAAGTACATAGAGTTTTCCGAAGTTTGATATTTCAATTTCGAACGTTGCCCGCATATTGACACTTGACCCAAATCAGTATTTAACTTTAAACTTCAGTCTTAATGTAAAATGCATACCTGTTCCCAAATTTTTTAGAAGTAACATTTAGGCTGAAGCGGGGATATTATTCACTTACGAAATACATAAGGAAGATGAGTTACCGTATTCCATATTTAATTCCCCCACCCCACCCCCGAAATAATTCCCCACCCCCCGGTATAATTCTCCATGGGGTTCGGGCCATTAGAAAAATAATTCCCAACCCCGAAATAATTCCCCACGTGGAAAAAATTCCCATCCCTCAAATTGACGCTATTGAATTGAGATATTGAAAGTTAACTTTCTCAAAGGATGTTTAAACGGTTTTAAAAGAGCAATACCTAAAATAATTTTGAGATGGATTTTTTACCATAAAAATTTCAAATTATTTTATAATTAGCAAAAAAGAATGCAGTTTTTTTACTAAACTTTAATTAAATTTTTAATTAAGGAACTTCTTGAGAGAATGACAATGAACATAGTTGAAAGAAAAAATTACTAGTATTTCACAATAATACAATAGCCATTAAAAATGGAACTGAAATTTTATTATGTACACGATTCATATTCTAGTTTAATTCTTATTCACTCAATTTCAGTTTTAAAATAATTATAAATTACTGGGAACGGCTGGTTAATTTTTTTCATTTTGAAAGACAAATTCAGCAAAAAAAAGTTCAAAAAGGCTAATTTTTGGTGGAACGTTTAATTAAAATTACTACTAAAATTATCAAAAAGTTTGGACTCTAAACAAAACATTCGATTGAAATAATAATTCCCCACCCCGAAATAATTCCCCACCCCGGTTTAATTCCCCATGGCAAATCGGAGTTTCAAACAATAATTCCACAGGGGAATTAAATCGGGAAATACGGTTAATGGTTTAGTAGAGTTTTAGTTCCATAAAATTGTAAATTAATGTGGAAGTTATAATTTCATAACACTAAAGTGAGAAACATTCCTTATTTTAAATTCAGTTTATTTTTATAAACAAAAGATGTGTAATAGCAATTCACTGTAGTTATAGATATCCGGGAGAGAAAGAATGAGCGGAATGGGATGTGGGAAGATATTCCCCAAGGACAATTTCACAAGGAAGTAAGGCTAATATAGGCTATGCTGGCTCTTTGGATGAGGTTTTTATTTTATTGCTGGAAATTATATGAGGTTTCATAGTTTGTTAAATACTACGATAAGTTTTCCGATCGTTCAAAACGGGATTTGAAATCGCTTTTAATTATTTCATGCAATTAATTGTAATAAACTTCCATAAAGTTTGATTTATCATCTTAATTTTATTATTTCGCATGCACTGATTGGCGGAAAGGGAAACCTTTACCTAGGTTCAAACATTACTCATACTGACAAAGCTAACATTACTTCTACATGCCCAGTTCATGGCCAAGTTATTAATTGCTTCAACGGGGAGCCGCCCAAGCCGATTTAAAAATTTGGCGAATCAGAACCCGATATAGGACTAGGTTATACGAGACGAGACGCTATTTGGGGAAGGTTTGAGGCTGGAAATATCATTAGGGAGTTGAATATTAGGAGGTTATGGGACAGGGGCTCTGGGGTTACGGGACGCA
This sequence comes from Hydroisotoma schaefferi, assembly GCA_034682405.1. Classification (NCBI taxonomy): domain Eukaryota; kingdom Metazoa; phylum Arthropoda; class Collembola; order Entomobryomorpha; family Isotomidae; genus Hydroisotoma; species Hydroisotoma schaefferi. The sequence goes on along the minus strand of JAQFZX010002729.1, from coordinate 11,983 downwards.
CGTGTTTTTGTCGGGTCGTGTCCCCTTGCCCCTCGTGTGGTTTGCCCTTAAGTCCTGGACAATAATGCCGCAACCACTGAGGGTACGTAGTTGGACTGAAGATCCAACTGTAGCAGTTGGGTCTTCAGTCCAACTAGGGGGTACGAGGATACATTGTAGCCCCTTGTTTTTAATGTACCCCCTGGAGTTCTCAATAGGCCCTACCCTTTACATGTTAAGCAGGTAGGTCACACCCCTTCATATCCTTTAATGCAATTGCCCCCCCCCCGGTAATAATAATGCTTTATTGTGAAAGGAATCAACGAAGTCAATAAAGCTGGTTTACATCCAAAGACCCTAAAGGGTACCCCCTCGTGGTTGCGTCTTTGGTTTTTAAGACCCAAGTAAACGTGTGTGCATCACAGAAGAATCGCATTTTCAATCGCATCGTAAGTTCAATTTAAAAAATAAATCTTCACACAACAATTCATTGGTTTTGCTTTAAAATGAAAACATCACAATTCTGTCTTATCGGATAATAAGTGGCACAAAATTGAGACTTTTTCGTTAGTTTGGCTTGAGATTCCTGCATAGAAATGAGTAAATAACCCACCAAAACTGACAAACCAACATAATTCTTTCAGAGACAGAGAAGATTTCTCTCGTAACATTTTCGAAATAAATTGGAATTCCATCCAAAAAAAGTTTCGAAAAATGAGTTAATTCCATCCGTGTATCGTATTTTCCTCTTCTGATTGGATCTCTTTTATTAATCTAATTCCTTCTTAATTTCTCTGCTCATCTTTTGAAATTTCGACTTTTTCCATTTATTTTCAGAGTTTTTCCAACTAAACATTTCAAAATTATTAAAACTTGAACAAAAAAATCCAACAAAGTTTCAAAATAACGAGTAAAATACCCGTTTCTGTGTCATCCAATCCGGAAATATTCACTTTTTAGTTCCTATTCATTGGCTTCCCACCTTCCGACTGAATTGGTATAAATAAATACAAAGATAAACAATTAAATATATATTATTAAAATAGTTATGGTGGTTCTATTGGCTGGTTTTACGTTGCCCAACGGTATTTTTTATTGAACCTATTATTAAAATATTTACAGTATCTGTGGAGATGAGTGGATTGGCGAAAGCAGTTTTTGTGACGGCCTGTCTCTTCACCGGAGGAGTGGTTGGCTATGTCCATCTCAGCCAATATATGGATCGGTACGTGAGGCCTTTTTTACAATTTTTTACAGTGAAATCTGACCTTTTTAAGGTCATGGGGGATACTTTACAAGTTTAGCAAGGTTTCTAAGAGAATACAAAGCTACCAACCAAAATGTATCGACTTTCCGTTATAGTTAATTTCCCTGGGCTATTATTTAACCTATCCGTTGATACAGACCCGGCTTTTTATTGGGTACTTTAGAGAGAGTTAAAATGAATATTACGGTAGTTTTTTTACACTTCTGAGTGGATAACCAATCAATATTCTATTGTATTATTTTGTCCGACCTCTTCTGTCTTTTTTTTAGTTTCTCCCATCAAAAATCTGTGGGAACGGTTTTCAGGGAAAATTTGGTTTACCTATCCCGTCAATGTTAAAGATTTGGGGGAAATTTTGGGGTTCCCTATCCTTTCAATGCTGAAATTCGGGGGAAATCGTCCCAGGTTTCCAAGAAACTTTGTTAGAAAAGAGTTTCTGATGTATAGTTTCTCCGATAAAAATAATATTTATAGTATGCTAAAATGTGGTTTCATCATTATCTATTTCCGTGTAGACAGTCTCTCCACGAAGGGATCGTAAAAGACTTGGAACGGCAGCAGATGCGTAAGACTGAGAACTTGTACAATTTGCAGACTCAACTTGACATCACGAAGCGATACAAAGACTCCGTTAACCTTCCACCTACCTCATCATAAAATGCTACATATTGGCCAATAAGTACAAGGAATGAATGATATGAAGAAACCTGCCAAACTGATTTTGAAACCGATCAAGAACCAACCTAAGAACTGCTGCTTTACTCGTTACTCTTAAGCATGAAAGTAGAAACAATCTCCTCTCGTTGTTTTTTTAAACTAGACCCTTTATTATTGGGAAGCTTATCAACGTGTGTGTGTCATAATTAAACAAAATAAATAAAACGTCGTAACTTATACATAATTTATGTTGGCGTTGTCTGTTTCTTCAAAGCACTAAAAGTCCTCCTACACTGAATCCTTACGTCTTCGTCCGAGTGGGTATTCATCAGCGTTTTTGCCTTATCCTTTACCTTTTCTATTTGATTTACACCAAAAATTGCCGCATACCTGCAAAAGTCACACCCACATAAATTAACTAACGAAATTCAGTCCGTTTTTTTCAAAGACAAGGTTTCGAAACAGAAGTATAGTTTACATTGTGTCGGGCGAGGCAGCCTTCTCTTCGGCAGGGAGATCAAGAGTTGGGTTGAGTTGATGAGTTGTAGCAGTGCTGGTCACATTTCCCAATAAAGTGGCGACCCTTAGCAAAACTTCCGTCTCTTCGGAGGAATCAAGCAGGTACAGGAGCCTTTTTGGTGCCTAGTTTCAACAGAGATAAAGTATCATAAAATGCAAGGTATAGACCAAACACACAAGGGCAATGAGTTAACTCCGACGGTGTTTAGTGTACGGACCTGAGCAGCCAATAGACTAGGAACCATGTCCTCATTAGTGGACAAATTGACCAGTAGTTTCAATGACTGTAGTTTGGTGGGGATGGACTGCTGGTCCAAGATGGAATAAAGAGCATGGAGTGCTGGGCTGAACTGATGGTGCCAATCGGGCAGTACTGCAAGATTAGCTAATGTCGTCAGAACAGCTTCAACAAGCTCCTCACCCTCTTGACTAATGTAGGACAACAGCACGGGGATAGTAGCCTACAAAATCATACGCAAAATATAAATTTAAAAATTTCCTTTTTAAAATCCATAAAAAAATATCCAATAAAATTATTCACCTTCATTTCCCTTTGATTCTGTTCATTAAGGGCCATATTCCCCAATGCTCTTATAGCAGCCAGCCTGATCTCACTTTTGGGATGACTTAGTAAACTATTAAGCCTCAGTAGGGAACCCGCCTCACGGAGATTATTTTGGTTGTGCTGGAGCGTTGCTAGGTTGGCAAGGGTTATGAGGGCGCGTTCTAGGACCCCTTCGTCCGAAGTGTAGAGGAGGGCCACCAGTGTCTTTGCCTCGTACGAGTCCATCGTCCTATCAATTTATTGATAAAAGTGTTCCATAATCTTTCCTCAATTTAGAATGACCACAGCAAGATCAAAATGAACCTTATCAACGTTTCTAAAGAAACTGACCTGCCCTTCAAGCTAAGAGATTCCAATTTCTCTTTGAGTTCCTCACTAATATCCTGAATAGCACGGTCAGCCTCTCGAGTCCCATCCTCCGGATTAATTGGCATATCTGGACTCTTTCTAGCAAGAGACTTCCGCGACCAACGCCGTCTAACAGGGGACCCAGTCCCATCCACCGGCACCAGCGAAAGGTTATCCGAAGATCGACTAGCAATAAAGTGACGAATATCAACCGGACTCAGAATCCTTGGAGAACTCCATGGTGAACACTGCCCAATTACACCCAGTAAGTTAACTCAACCTGAGATTACCGCTTATTCAAATCCTTCAGTAAAACATCCAGGGGGTGTAACCTGTAAGCTTCTAGATGAATTACGACCCGCCCCACCGTTCCCCTGAAGAGCCAACATCGTATCGGCGAAATGCCTCGCCCGGAAGTTCAACTCCCGGATCCTCTCCTGGACCGAAAGAGGTCGAAGGATTATCTTTCCTGAATTCGAAACATCCAAATTACCCAACAAAGCGTCCGTCTGGGTCGTTTGTGACAAACGGCGAAAGTACAGCCGAGCCTCTCCCTCCGGATAAGTTACTACAAATACAAATAACCAATATTTAACCTATAAGCCCACAGAACATTTAAAAAAAAGTAAATAACAGATAAGCGCTTACACTCTCCTTCACGGCGCCGTCGATGAAACGCCGTTCGAACTACGGAATAACCCACGTACGCAAACCCAGCAAATATTGCGGAACAAAGCGCGACCTTATTCACGGTCCGGTCAGTCGCTGACCCCGGATAAGCCCCCCCTCCACCTCCTCCTCCAGACGCCATCTTTAGCTCCGAATTTCCGAAAACCCGAAAACACCTTTCTTTTCTACAGCTTTCCCAGCATCTTCCCCATCCTAAAAATAAACAAATCACCCGTTTAAAACGTCATCTTCAACTTCATCATTAAAAAAATTAAAGCCCCTTCCCCTTCCCTTTACTAATTTACTATAATTTATAAAAACAATACTTCCTCGGAGCCTTAAATATAAAATACGGTTACTCAAAATAACATACCTTGACCTTCTCCAGATTTATAGAACCAAAACAACCTTGACTCCAAATGTTGACCAGGATTAAGATTTTTATAACAAAACCCGGAAATTAACCACTCGCCAAGTTTTTATTTTGATAGAATTGTGAATTTTACTTGTTTTTTTCGCACTTTCTCCTATAAATTGACAATTTTGCCCTTTTTCTAAATACTTTCCAAAGTTTCATAAAACTGTTGATTTACCAACAAAAAACTGGCCAAACTGCCAGTTCAACTTTGACAATTTGCGTGTAATTCATAAAAAGTGGGATTCTTTCTTTTTGTAAAAGTTAATTTTAAATAGTTAGAAACCCCCCGAAGAAATAGGAGGAGGCCCAGGAGCCAGGATTTAATTCCCATCCCAAAAATCCACCAACAACTCCCAAAATTAGGACCGTAAATTATTTGACATTTAATATATCATCTTTTTTTTACACCCATTTTAGAATATTCAGAGTTTTATAAATCATGAGTTTTCAAAATTTTTATTTTCCATTTAAAAACGTTCAGTTAATTTAGGACCCTTGTACAAAGAAGAGTGTTAGGATGGAGGTAGAAAGATGGCAATTGTATCGGGGTTTTTATATTTGGACCAATCCAATCGGAATCGGAAACCCATTTTAAGGTACTGGCGGAGGTCAAGGTCAGGTCAGGTCAAGGTCAACTTCTGTTGCAAGTTCTTCTGAGACGGACAGTTGTCTGCGCGCGCGACATCTGGGCTCTTTTCCTACCTTTAGTTCCTATTTTCATAACAACGAGATGATTTTTAGTACATACGTTCCCATTCCGTCTAGGATTTTGCATTTACTACGAGCGTAAGGTCAGGTCGAGGTCAGGTCAAGGTCAAATTCCGTTGCAAGTTCTTCTGAGACGGACAGTTGTCTGCGCGCGCGACATCTGAGCTCTTTTCCTACCATGAGTTCCTATTTTCATAAAAACGACATGATATTTAGTACAAAAGTTCCCATTCCGTCTCAGATTTTACATTTGCTGCGAGCCTTTGGTATCAAGACAGCCTAAACGGTATTTCTAAATCCTAAATTCGTAAATCTCAAGATTTTAATAATTCACAAAGCCAATACACAGCATCCTTTTGCCTGCACAAACCCCACTTTAAATGCATGAAAAACAACATTTGAGAAAAGAAAGTATTTATTTTATCCAGCTCTATTAAATTCAATTATATAAGCAAGTAATCAATAGTCTTCCAGCGAACCCACGTAACGTACAATCCCACAGTCGAGTCATTTACAAACTCCCGTATTTCCGGAAATTACTCCCCCTCATGTAAAAAATTTAAATTCGCCCTATCTTGCCCATATTAAAAGTTTTTTTTAAATTTTTCCTGTGAAACAATAACCCCCCAGGGGAGTAATTTCCGGGAATACGATACATAAAGTGGTGAGACTATTGATAGTCCTCCAGGAAATCAGTCTTCAATGCCAATATTTCGAATACTTTGACCAACTTCCTCAATTTGCATAGCCAAGCTGGAAGAATCTGCCGGTGGGAGGAGGTATTCTGAAAGTTTATCATCTATTTTCCAGATTTCTTCAGGAGAAAGGAAACGGTTGTGTTCCGAAATGGAAGGGTCGAAGGAGAACACTTCGTCCCAGTTCTTTTGTTTCATCCACGCAACAGCTCCTAATCAATTTATTAATTACTAATTACTCTAATAAGAATTCGCATTAATCCTAAAAGAAAAGTTGCAATAATATACTTATAATTGCCAGCTTTTTAATCGGACAAATATCCTCCAGATTATAGAATGGTTCGTCAACTTTCAAAACTTTTCTGAACAGAATGTTCGCCATCTTAACGACATCAGTGCAGCGGTAAGCCTTGTACCATCGTCCGTTGCTAAACTGCACCCCGTCCTAGCAGGATTCCAATTAAAGTTTTTAATAAATAGCAGTTTATATGTAAAATACCCGTATTTCCCGTTTTAATTCCTCCCCCGGACTAATTCCCCCTCCGGTTTAATTCCCCTCTACTTTGCATGCTAAAAGTTCTAATTAAAAGTTGCTTTTCCATGTTAATAGAATGTCTCATTCTCCCTTCGAAGTGATAAAACCTCAGGGGAATTAAAACTGGAAACAACGCACTAGAGCCGGGTCAACTTACGACGAAAACATCATCATTATAAGGGATGGCAACGAGGGTCAGATCCCTCACGGTCATCGCTGCACTGCCAAACGCTCCGAGATCTACCACCTTAAAAAACATGTCCGTGTAGTTGAAATCACCCACGTCTACTTCATTAACGCGTTGAAGCATCTGCTTTTTCGTCTCGGCCGTTGGAGTTGGAGGATACACCTGGAAAATATTTAGGAAATTTATTAATTTATAACTACAGAACAGACTGAAAAACAGCGCAATTTCACATTATTAGATATAGAGGTTGATTGTAAGTCACATTTTAAAAACTGTGGATCTGTAAACCTACCTCGTTTAAATTTTGGAAAACACCCTGCATAATCTCCATGTCATCTTCCGAAGGAAATGCACATGGCTTGTAGGTCCATGGATCTTGGTTCTTGTTTTTCATCCATTCAACAGCTCCTATTATTAATAATGTTTAATTAAAATATAATGCTGTATAACCCAAAAACGAAGACGCATTAACTTACGAACAATCGCTAATTTCTTGACATAAGAAAGCTTCTCAGCTCCCTGGCTGTTCTTAAGAAGAAGTTCATCTCGGGTAAAAATCCCCTTGCATAAGATTTCTGTACTTTTCTTGAAGTCGAATTCCATGAACGCTTTGGCCCAATATTTACGTTGAATAAGGACCCCTCCCTCTAATTCCTGAGACATTAATTTAAGTTTTACGTTATTCCTACATCGTTGCTTTAAATATAAAAGTGAGGTTCCTGTACCATCGGATACTTTGAGAAAGCTTCAAAGAAGATGACATGATCCACTCCGATATGTGCATTCCCTGAAGATTCCTCTGGATGATCCGTCTCAAACTTTTTCTTGGCTGCGTAAGCGATTTCCGGATAACGTCTGATAAATTCGTCCCTTCCCTGGACATACTGCAGTTTTCGGGAATATGTGCTCATTTCATCCGGCTTGTTCATTTTTATTTTTCCGGCACAACCTTCGTTTCAAAACTCCGACTTGAAGCAAAGTTTAAAAGTGAATGTTACTCAAGAATGGGTCAACGTTCAATAATTCGTACAACTCTTGTGAATTGACTCTTGAGCTGACAAATAAGAATAGAGACTAACTTTCTTTGATAAGTTTCTCAAGTTCCTCTCTGCATTTCTTGAACTTATTCGCTTCATGAACTTTTTCTCAACAGTTTAACATTCATCAATGTTCCTATCACGCTGCTTTATAGCAATAGCATCATCATCAATTATATTATTTAAGCATCGTAATCAAAAGAATGAAGAACTATGAACTTTCATGAAACATAATATAAAGCTTACCCTTTAAACCATACTAAGTAAAGTTCATGAAGAAGCTCTAATATAACGTAGTAGGATTGGACTGAGCATGAGAATGTCTAAGTAATTGTCTAGTTAGTTGGACTGAAGAGCCCAACTGCCGGCGGACTTATGTAGTCCGACTAGTAATTGTCGAGAAAAAGTGCATATGCCCTATGAAGTTTGGTTACAATTTGGTACTTAACGCCCTCTGACCCCGTCACACCCCCTGAAGGTCGGTGACTGTGGTTTCTCATCTCCTTCGCTACGCGACCTTTAACTTTAATACGTTAGTTACGTTAAGTTACAAAATTACTTCTTCTATGTCCATTCCATGGTTAAATCTTCTTTTTAACTTAAAACAATAAGTTTACCTTACTCTGCACATTTCTAATATTAACAACCGTCCATCATGTACTATTTTATTATCCACAGCTAATACAAAATCTTCATCCAGAAAAACACATTTACATTCCATTATTTAAGTTTCATTTTAATCAAACGTTGCAACTTTTCTCCCACATTGCAAAGTTTAAAACAAAGTAATTAATTCTCTAGACAAAAAACCAAAACACACATCGAATCAATCATAGATAGAAAGGCTAATGATCCCAGCCAACCATCATAAACTTACTTAAATAACGTTAATTTATTCTACTGTCCAAAACCAACATAGTCTTTCTCCAAATAGGCTAACACCCTACAACCTTGACAATAGGCCGCGGCTTATGTGCCAAAAAAGGATATCTTGAAGCATTTGAACATGGGCGAGATATAACATTGGGAGGACAGGGAGGATAGCACGCGGCTTAATTAACGAGGGCGGCCTATTGTCAAGGTTTTAGGTATTATAAGGTATGTTCCATTGTTTTAACTGATCAGTAGATCCTGGCCTGTTAACTATTACCCAAACGCAAAGTTAGTTACCACGAACCAGACGCATTTAGTGGAAGCATTAGCTAATGATCTAATGAATTATTGTATGACATCCCATCCCATCCGTCAGTAGAGTAGTGTTAAGGCATGTGTAATGATAAGTAAATATGTATATTGGTAGAAAACACTGGAGATAAAAGTTCAAATTATGCATGCAGACGTTGTAATATAAATAATATCTAGTCTGGTAAAGGATCCTTTTTCAGGTAAAAGTTTACAAGGATTTAAACTAATTGTTTTAAAGTTTGAAGTGGATTGGTCTTTTGTCTCTGTGGCTTTTTAAATGGCAGGAATAGTTAGGTACATATATTGGCAACTGTATTGTACAAGGCATAAGGTGTATGTGATTTAGAACATGGATTCATTAAAGCGTTTATCAACTCAATGAACTTTACTCAAAAGCTATAGCTTTTTGACATTTTATGGCTCAGAACAGATTAATAGTTCATGGTCCAAGTTAGACGATGGCTTCCTTTTTTACATGCTTAAATGTGTATTATATTTATTTTTTAAATAAGTTAAAACAGTCGACTGGAAACCGGTGACAATGACGGACTCGACTGGTTAAAATTAATAAATTATAAAAGATTTTAGTAAAAGAATTCCGCAATGTACCCAGAAGGGCTAATATTTAATTATGGTGGTTTTAGGACTAAGTTTTAACATAAACGTTTAGTAGAGCTGCCATCTTATTATAGTTTACTTGTAATAGGAGAGGCTTCAATTAGTGGATTTACGGTATCCTACTTAGACTGTGATTATTAGAAGTATGGAATTTGTCTTGAGTAGACAATTTTTTTAACAATCTGAGGAATGAACTCAAGTCACAAGATTGTTAAAATTGTTCATGAAGTATTACAAGATTTCCATACTACTTAATAAGGTACGTAATTACTCCATCGTTTTATATTATCTGTATCGTAAAGTTTAAGCTGAATCCCATTGAGAATGGAGGTTGCTACTGTAAACGTATCATAATAAAAATAATCGTATTGAAGACGGTGATAGTTAGGCAATACTAACTAGCTAGATAGATGATACATGATACAGTCCGGGCTACAGTTCAGTAATGTGGTTTTTTTAGAGTGTACGTACACTTCTGCTAGAGGCTCAGGCTACTAAGCGAAAGGGGCTACAACTTAGAAATGACTACTATTCAAAGAATGCTACTATTAGGAGGGTTTAAAACTAGCACGGGCTACTTACTCGACACAACCTGTTATTCAACAGGGCTAGTGTTAAGCAGGGGCTCTTAACAACAGAGGCTCATATTCGAGGGGGCTACTTAGCGACAGGGGCTCGTATTAAAACAGCGACTACTATTCGAAGGGGTCTACTTTTTGAAGGGGCTACTATTCTAAGAGGGCGACTATTCCAAAGGGTATTATTAAAAGGGGCTACTACTCGAAGGGGGCTGTTTGAAGGGACTACTATTAAAACAGCGGTTACTATTCGAAGGGGCAACTTTTCGAACAGCCTACTACTATTTAAAGATGTGTTTGTTATTTTAAGCCAGCTATAATATGGAAATATTCAATACTTGCGAAAGTATTTCAAACGAGGAAGCTTTTACTCTATCAAGGAATGAGATCACCCTTCGGCATTTATGGATAATTCTTTTTATTATTACGTCTGAGGTGGCTGTTTTTCTATAGAAAAGGTTGAAAACAAGTTCCTTTCTTTGTAAGATTAAAGAATTCCATAAGGATCCGATAATAAAGGATAGTTAAACAGAGCTAAGAATTCATGACTCAGATGCTGAGAAAGTAAATAAGAGGAATTGGGTACTGAAAAAAGAACCAGTCACAGTTAGAATCCTTCAACATCCCTTGCATGGTTGGAATTTACTTATCTGACAATAACCGTGAGACTACTACAATCATTGTAGGAACTACAGATATTAATTATGTAATTGTATATACGCTTTGAAAAAACAATAGCTCAGCAGTCAACAACCATATACTTCGTCGTATCATTTCATCGGGTCGTGTTACACTCTTTACATCATCATCAATCTCTCTACAGATTACAAAACTAGCTAAGCCTATGTGCAGTCTGTTTGTACCCTTTCAGCAGCACATTTTAGCCAAGAAGTTGACATGGACAAGCTAGAATGAAAATAAAACTACTACAGAATTCAGTCCGAACCTAACTTAACTCGGAACTTCTTATCATTTCATGTCGGAAGTTATTCCGGGTTTTTATTAAGTTGGGGTTCTAGAAACTTTGCTATGAAAGAAGTATTAAACCCCAGAGTAAAAGGTTTCAATAGCAAAACCCACTAACCCCGGGTTCCCTAGCTAAACCCGGGTTATCTTTTTCTTCTTCAGGTCAAATACAATAGATCTTTATGTGTACAATCCTAATTACCGAAACTAGCATTTATAAATGTCTGAAACTGGTACTTCCAGTTTTACTTACCCTTTAATAGTTACCCTCTCTAATTATTCACCCCGTTAAAATGTAAATTCGGCCCTATCTTTCTGTAGTAATTCCCGGAGGGAATTAAAATTGGAAAGAGGCTAGATTTAAGCATTTTTAACCAAATTTTAAGTATTGGCTTAACTAAATGCATGCTAAAGTTGTCTACGTATAAGAATGTGTATTTTATAACTGGGGGTGATGAAGTCTTCAACTTTATCGGATGATAATTTTTATAAAAACTGTCAAGGTCTCTCATTTCTTTCCTCCGTGCAAGTCAAGTTCACTCCAGTCTGCATGAAAAATCCCTATCTAATCTTTACTCAGAATCCTTGTTATTGTTAAGACCCTTTTTAGTAAGTCTGACTGAGTGGATTAGTATTTATTTCATTTGTTGGCTGAGAAATTAGGGATATCCTCATAACTTCTTATCAACAAAACTCAACGTCTGACTCCTTCAAGTCCCTTAGAAAGAACTTACTTCCTGTAAATGTTAATGGATCCACACAGTTGGATATGAAGCAGTAGTGGGCATTTTTCAACTCTATATTTTTCGTATTATTCCTGACTTAACTATTTAATAGGAAAAGAACTCGACTGTTTCTCAATGACCTCTGAACTTGAGTGATCTCTTTGTGCGTTTCTTTGCCAGAGCCGTTCACAAACTAAATACAAGGTTAATAAAATGGAAGGTTCACAGGTTTAAAGACTGAAAAGAAAGGTATAAACTGCATGGAAGGTTCACAGGTTTAAAGACTGAAAAGAAAGGTTATAAACTGCATGGAAGGTTCACAGGTTT
>JAQFZX010002728.1:0-16790 GCA_034682405.1 Hydroisotoma schaefferi | reverse complement strand
TTTAACATGACTTTTTTTCCTGGTGCGAATATCAACGTCAGAGGAGCTGGTTATCAAAAGTTTCAAGTGTAATAACAATGGGATCAGGCGAGTAACCAAACTAAATCATAAGAATTCAGGCACGTATTAGTAGTAGTTGATGTAGTGGTAGTAGCAGTAGTAGTAGAATAGTAGTAGCAGTAGTAGTTGTAGTAGTAGTGGTAGTAGTAGTAGTAGAAGAAGTAGTAGTAGTAGCAGTAGTAGTAGTAAAAGTGGTAGTAGTAGCAGTAGTAATAGTAGTAGTAGTAGTAGTAGTAGTAGTAGTAGTAGTAGTTGTTGTAGTAGTAGTAGTAGTAGTTGTAGTAGTAGTAATAGTAGAAGTAGTAGTGGTAGTTGTAGCAGTAGTAGAAGTAGTAGAAGTAGTAGTGGTAGTTGTAGCAGTAGTAGAAGTAGTAGAAGTAGTTATGTTTTATGTTTTATGTTCTGTAGACAATAGTGTAAAAGTAGTAGTAAGTGGATGGGCATAAAGAATTGATGGTTAAATCAAGATTAAATCAGTGAAATCAAGTATTGGGTGTGGCAAACTTTGCAGGTTTTTTCCTCTTGAACATGCAAAACAACTCCAGCTTCACATACACGTTGTAAAGTATTATTTGAAACACGTTTTAAATGCATGTGGAGTTAAATATTATTTTGTTGTTATCATCATCCTCCTCAATAATAATATTTCGTGGATGAACTCCACTAGATCTAGATACACTCAATAAGTTAAAAAGATGATCATCATCCGAGAATATCGACAGCCAAATAACTTCTCATAAATCAACTTGTACGTTGCTACTAATTCTATTGTCAAAAAGAAGGTAGACGAAACCTGTAAGAATGTTGTTTTTTCCATGCAACAAATAAATAATAAATAATAAACAGAAACTCCTTCATTCTATCAGAATTACCTTATTTAAACCGGACTGAACTTCTCAATCTCATCCGTTACTTTACTAATTGAGGAACACAAATAGCATCCCAAATATTAAAAGTAAAAAAAGAATTGGTGACAAGTCAGCAGTTATTTTTATATTAGGTTAATATTTCCATCTTCTAATCTATAGATCAGTCTATTTTAGAGCTTTTTGTCACAAAGTTTATATAAGATTTGAATTATTTATACCAACAAATCGACGTATGGCTTTTGTAAGAGAATGAGTAGCGACGATCTTGGATGTATAAAATGCAATTTATGCTGTTAAAAGATCTTTGCATGCTTCCACAAGGTTCAGTTCAATACTGTAAAGTGACAGTTATCCGTAAGTACATCTCATTAGGTAAATTGGGCGGATCAGACTGTCAAACTGGACTTGTGTATTTTCTAATTAATTAAACAGGATAGAAAGTGGAGTACATGAACCCATTTGGTATTATTCAGTGTGTACCAAGTTACATTCACTCAAAATCAGACTTCCCTGCCGATATACCAATGACCCTCATATTCTTTCTAAAACAAAACGTCAAATCACCTAAACCTGCCCAAATTAATACCACAAAAGATCGTTACTGTATGCAAACCCGTTCCCGTTGTAGAACTGCAACTTATAGAGGTTTTCCAACAAGGTATCTTTACTATTATAGAAGACAACTCCTACACTAACGTGAAAGAATACCTTTTAATGCAATTTTAAGCACTGCAGTTGACCGCATCATAAATTATGCTAAGCTTGGTTTTAGCATCTTGGCAATAAGGTATTCTACAGACTTGCACTCCAACTTTCCTAATCTTTCTCCGCCCAATCTTGAAAAGTAAGTTCAAACTAACTGGATTAATTTTATAACAAGTAACGAGTCTTCAGTCAGCAATGTCAAGTTACTCGGGGTGTTGTAGAGTAATTAATTATATTGCATCTTATACTGCAGTTTTTGCAACGGCCCATACCATAAAATCAAGTCACGACGGCCGGGTAAACTATTCTAGTACACTCCTTAACTGCTGCTATTAACTCCTATATTTCTACTTATAAAAGCCTTATTTACGTCTAGAAATTGCAGTTACTCTTAGGTTAAAATCATAGGATAGAATTGCCAAATTACTCAACGCTATTTTAGAATAATCTTAGCTATAAATCAAGTATTATTAAAGCGTGTAATGTCCAAGTACGTTTTATGGAATGGTAAACTTTTGATGGTTTGGTGTATTTTTGTGTACATATTGGGTTTTGGGAGACATTTTATATAACATTGTTGAAAATAGGTGCTCTTTAGGTATTTAAAACAACATTCAAACACGCTAAACTTGTTGTACACAGAATTACTGGGTAAATTAAAGGATATGAACTCTCCTCAGGGTAAAAAAATAGAGTAGGATGGGAACATAAGTTATTTCTTGTAGGATGAATTCCTCTGAATAAGAAACAAAAGTGGGAGATTCTTTGATTCTTTTTATGTGGAGGAATCTTTAGAATTGGTTGTGATTTTGATGTGAGAAACAAAGGTGTTTAGGAGCTAAGAATTCGAGATTAGATTCGCCCAACAATCACATGTCATCTGGATGGACGGATGCCGGCCGGCGTGACTACCTAACTTTACCATACTTTTGCTAATATTTACTCCTTACTTACTAGACTATTACTGCAGGATCTAATCATATACTATTTTTTAGCATTGAGATAAGTTAAGGTAGTGCAACTATCTACTACTGCACCGCATCCTCATCCTAACCTCAATTCTTCACTTCATTCACTAACAGATAATCTTTACTTTTATTTAATAACACTACTTATTCGCTGGTTAGCTACTACTACCACTACTACTACTATTACTACTACTACTACTACCACTACTACTACTATTACTACTACTACTACTACTACCACTACTACTACTATTACTACTACTACTACTACTACTACTACTTCTTCTACCTCTACTACTACTACTACTACTACTACTACTTCTTCTACCTCTACTACTACTACTACTACTACTACTACTACTACTACTACTACTACTACTATTTCATCCTCTTTAGTAAAGCGAAGACTACCTTTATAATATACTTTTTGCCTAGGTAGTTGTTCCGTTGTAAATCTTCTCAAGTATTGCGGGTAGAGAGGCGAAGCAGACAGATCTGCCAAATTGCGAATTCGATTGCAGTCCAAATAAATTATTTATTGTGGTAGGTAGGTAGTCTAATCCTCCTATCCCTCTGACCAGTCCATACATTTTTCTCTAATCCCACTTTAATCATAACGGCAGGAATGGAAATATATAAAGATGAAGTTTACTCTACCTCCTATTATAAAATAAAAACTTTATGCTTCCTTGCACGATGTTATTAATCCGTCAATCTAATCCCTCTATCCCTAGATCCTTTGTTTTTAAGCTAATCCTACATTCAGTTTATACAATCCGGGTTGTTTCTTATTGGAATTCTGAAATAAACTAAATAAAAATTACAAACTCCACGTTCATAAATTCATTTAATGATTTATTTATTATCGAATTAAGTAATAGATGCGTTTGGAAATTCTCGCACCATCAATACCACTTTACCCAAGTTACTATATTTCTCGATTTAATACCCCCCTGAAATGATCCCCCCCCGGTATAATTCCCCATGGGGTCCGGGCCATTTTAATTCCCCAGGGGAATTAAATCGGGAAATACGGTAACTCTACCACAGAATACTGCAGTTTGTCAATTTGGCTTGAGAGTAAATTTGAGGATAAAAGTTGGACATGGTTGGTATGTAGATATTGTTACCGGAGGCAGACAGGTCTGAAGGTATGATTATCCCCGAAGTAATCACAGCGGTCTAGGATGCAGTTCTGCTTAAGCATGACACGAATAAAAAGTTTGCAATTTGTCTACACATCTCCTCACAGATAATAATAGAGGTTTGGACTACGGAATTCACACTCATTACTCCCTTGAGTTAAGAGATGGTCAGAGAGGAGTAGAACGTGATATTTTATACATTATCTTGTGGTTGGTTGGTCATTCTTTCCATGCTGCATCTCTGATGAATGCAGTTATTCAACGTTTCACTTGATCAGTCCATTACTTTAGTAGAGATTATGGGCTCTTTATTTATGCATCAGAAGAGGTGCAATAAATGATACATGTTATTAGGAAGGAACTGGGGCTAAATTATGGGAAAGAGAGACAAGCTTTTGCAGTACTACTTTTTGGTACATTTATATCTTTATTATTGGCATGATTTTTAGAGGTTTGGATGGGATCTATGTTATAAGTAGTAGTAGTAGTAATAGTAGTAGTAGTAGTAATAATAGTGGTAGTATAAGTAGTAGTAGTAGTAGTAGTAGTAGTAGATGATGTACTAGTGAGTAGTACAAGTAGAAGTCGTAGTAGTAGATAGAGAAGTTAATAAGTTGTTTAATAAATTAATCAAAATCTGTGCAAGGGAATATTATCGATAGATCAATGAAATGGATTTCTATTCTAGTTCTTCGGCAACTCTAGGATTCTAAAGGGTTGGATTAAATATGGGAGAGATTGTAGTAATCAAAAGGGTTTAATTTACAAGCCCAGAGGGTCGTCCTTTATTCTTATATTCTTCTACTTGTTTCGTCTCCTATGCACTTTTTAAGTTCCGTTTGTCTTCTGCATAAGATTACTTACTAAACATGGCGAATATTATTCGGCTACAGTTTCTGTCGGAATAAAAGTTGTCAAGTTTCTTTGGGTGTGGTCAATCTCTTTTTTGGCTACAATAACTGTTTCACTTTAACTTTAATAGGTTTCCATCTTCTGTTTTTAACATCTCTCTAGCCTCTTCTCTTTCTTACACATAACGATCAAAATGTTTATGACTTCATTCATATATTGGGCTTGCTAAAGGTTCCATTTTACTATACTTTACCCAATTAATTAAGCAATTTTGGCCTCTACTATAATCTACAAAAACTTCTACTTCTACTATTACTACCACTACTACAACTACTACTACTACTACTACTACTTCTACTATCACTACTACTACTACTATTACTACTACTACTATTACTACTACTACTATTACTACTACTACTACTATTACTAGTACTACTACTACTATTACTACTACTACTACTATTACTACTACTACTATTACTACTACTACTACTGCTACTATTACTACTACTATTAGTACTACATACAGAAAGTTTTTCTCTAGCTTCCAGCTATACTACTTCTACAGCTACTTAAAAGGATACTAAACTTTACTTAAATAGAAACAAAAGACAGTTCCAAAAAGTATTTAAGCCGTCTTTAATTGTATAAATGGGAGTAAAAAGGGTAGCCTAGAAGGGCCATATAATATTGGGCTGGGTTGTTGTTGATATAACGAGAGTAGCGTCATTGTCTATTATAATTATTTAATGGTCCAACTTTCTTATAATAGAAAATAGATTTGCAATGAATAAAAAAAGTGCATCACACTACAAAGCCATTTATCCACCTTCCAATATCAGTTTGTATTGGCTAAAAGGCTTGCAGATTTTTCAGCAGGAGACTTTGGCACGACTTTCCTTTCAAGAGATTTTAGTTTTTTTCAAAGCGTGAAAAAAAACCGGCCTAAGGAAAGGTTTATGTTGGAAAAACCTCTTATCCGTTTCGTTTAGTATGTACACTTTATAAAAAAGAGTAAGGATTGAATAAATAGAAGAGTTTTTTAATTGAAATTGGTAAAAAGACGCAAGCAGATAAAATGTTGTCTCCATTTAAGTAATTCCAACTAGAAAGCTCGAACTTGGACTGTTATTTTAATGTAAAATGTTAATCTACTGTCGGTAATAATTCCAAGACTCTGGCCCATGAGTATAAAAACATGCCGATGAGTTTAAAGTTTATGAAATAATTTACACGGACCGTAAGAGAGAGAGACGGTGTTGGATTTAATTTACATTGTTCCTTAACATGGCTAAAGACTAAGGCCAAGAAGATGTAGCCGTATCCTCACTCTAGCTGTCGATGACTTGGATTTATGCAAATCCAACATCTTACGATAAGTTTCGATGCATTCAACCTTTCGATACACTTTATCCTTACTTACTACCTGTTGAACATGTATTGCAAACTCTGTCTGCTTAAACTATAGAAGATGCTATAAGTAATGGCTGGGTTGGTTTTGGTCTGTGGATGAGTAAAAAAGATGGATATAATTTATGCCCGGCCGGTGGCAAGTATCTAGATGTTTAGAAACGATACGTGCTGGCCTGTCAAAGCCCATATCACTTTGATTAGATATCACGCTGCGAGTGGACTCATTCATTATTTGACCACTCGAGACAATTATTATTCAACTCCAATATATATTTATACCTCTTTTCCTCATTCACATATCCTATCAGGTATGACTGAGCGCTACTTGCAGACTTGCGCTAAATTATTTAGAGAATCTATCGCGAAAGTTACTTTAGTTGTCGATAAAATAATGTTATACATATGTAGGTTGGACCACTACTACTACTACTACTATTACTACTACTACTACTACCACTACTACTACTACTATTACTACTACTACTTTTACTACTACTACTGCATAGGGTTGCAGTTTCTCGATATCTTATGAGTTAAATGTGGTTTTTGTCGTTGTGGTTTTCTCGGAGCATAAATTACAACCACTTTAAAGCCAAGTTGTATGGAGAGGTAAGGACAAGGGCGAGAGTTATGCTGACACTTTTTAACATTTATAAAGACTGACCCGGCCACTCTATTTATTTAAAGTCTCTCTATCTAGATTAGCCTTCTTTTGTGCCAACAATAATTTAGCTTGGGATTATCTTCTTCTTTAAATTAGACAACAGTCACGTCAAGCCTCTACCCTTTTGTTACTAAACTCTCTACAATCTACACAATTTGAATAGTGCTGATCTAGAAACGATCTACCTTAAATGCAAAGCTCATGGACTTATCTTGGTTTAAGAAATGTTTGTTTGTGCAAATCGTTTAGAAAAATTAATCTTATGCTCCGAATGATAATTTATTCTCAAAATTAGTTATACTTTTACTTTAAAAAATGTATCTAGTAACTTCCTTAAAAGTCTAAACAATAGGCTTTCCTATTTATTTATGCATGTGTCGTTTGCCGTGTTGCAGAACAAAGTATTTATAACCAAAAAAGTTAAACCTCCCTACATGTCTGACTAGTACTAGTGGTGGTGGTTTAATCATGTACCTAAATGTGTAATGCAAATCTTGTAAACTGCAGAGATGGCTTGGAAAGTCTTTAACATTCCCTCACGATCTTCTTCCTTGCCGGCTATAATAACTGCAAACTTGTACAACAAACTCTACCTTAAAGTTACAGAATAGGAAGCGTCTTTTACTTCAAGTTCACACATTTATTTCATCCTTTCCGAAGACTTTCCGAAGACTTATCTGGGCTGATTCTCATACCTTTTATTATTGCTAAAGTTCTATAAAGGTGTGAAATTAAGATTGTCGGCCGTAGTTGCCAGCCAGATTTTTTTAAGTTGTGCAGGTAATGTTAAAGTGATTGCCACCAGAGATGAGATAAGGTTTACTTTTTACCTAGCGGAATACCGTTAGAGACGGTTTTAAATAACTTTAACGATACGTTCAACCTTTGATAAACTACACAAAACTTGTATTAGAATGGATGCATGTCTCGAGAAGAATTTAGGTTTAACAGTGATTCGGTGGAATTTGAAGACATTCCTGTGTTTCTAAATAGTTTGCCCATGTAATCGTGTCGTGTCCATGTAGTCTAGTAGGGGAATATGCTAAATAGGCTGCGTTAGGGGGATTTATGCTGGGAAATCGGTTTAGTAGATTTTTGCAACTGTTTTTAGTATTTAGTTAGTTAGGTTCTACTAAAAGTTACAGGGTTTTCAGACTTTCAAACAGTTTAGGCATTCCTTTGGGATACTACCTCCACTGTTTTACGCAAATTAACGTTTGTGAATTGAAACAGGCCCCCAACTCCACAAAATCTAATGAACGAACCTTTTAAAGCTCAATACGCATCGACTACTGCATATTTAAAATATTAATCTAATCTCCGTAACATTATCCCTGATTAAAAAACATTCAGAGCGACCGTAAAGTGACAGACAGTTTTGTACTAAATTCCACCACGCTTGAGTTCCTTCAAAGAAGTTGCATGTCAATCTGGATCTCTATCTATACTTGCCTCATCATCATTCTTTTTTATTATATGAATTTAAAACTGATAACAGTTTCAACACTGGAAAACCCCGTATTTACATTTAATACCTACCTATTCCTCTGCTTATTCACTATTTACTCTCTACCTATCTCCTGTTCCGTACAATTGTTATCTCAACTCATCTCCATTCTATTTACATACTGCATGCTTCCTATCCAATGACACAATACACAATACTATTTTTATGCACGTTATGCACTACTTTCCTTATAGAGAGAGTCTATAAAAGAAGGACTGTAGCTTAGGTAGCTTGGGTCTACAAACATGTTATTCTACCTTTTAGTTCCGAGTTCTCAGTTTATAACTCGTAAGAACGCCATAAATAAATGGCCATTAAGCCCGTAGAGAATTACATCGTTCCGGTGAAGTTGTACCAGCCATAAAAATTAATATCATATCATGGTCAGTTTATTGGGTTGAATCGTATGGTAGTTCAGGTAGATGTGAGTGAATCTTTTCATTCATAAAAATAAATAATGAAAGAATGATGAGTTGTAAACCTACCTGGGAAGATTATGATATCTGCTTATTATACCGGAGGAATCTTTATGAGTGGGAGTAAGAGGTAGTTATAGTTGTACAAGTGTGAAATAACATAACATGGGAGAAGTTATCATTGCATAACGCAGTTAGTAAGAGTTACAAGGATCAACAATGCCGTAGCTTCAACAACAGAGGATGAAAAATTAGACGGAAGGATTACTCAAATGTATTAGATTCTTGAGGTTTTTATACATGGGAAATTAAACAGGTGGAGGTAGCTTCATTCAGTTTTTATATCTCTCTCTGGGTAACCAGAGTTGAGCTGGATTTGGCAAATTTAATTTAATATTAAAAATCATTGTAATCTGTCTTAGATTCAATTTAACATTAGGAAACTCCAAAGTGGGGGTTTTCTGGGTTTATTTTGGAGTAAAAAGCTGGATAACTTTCTTCCGTATCTTTATGATGTTACCTTCAGGTTTCTGAAACCCTGGAAGCTTGTGCTTCCTTGTACCAAATTTCACTGCCGGTAAAACCCAACAATAGAATACATCCTGTGTGCTGACAAGCTATAAAGGTTAACAATGAAAGTAAAGGCTTTTAAAGCGTGTAAAGTTGGCTGGTTGCTGTGATTTAATTTTTTCCCCTCTAAATAGCTTTTGGCATACGGACACACATTTAGTATATTAGGACAGGTGAGGTAGAGTAGAATGGAAATGATTGTAGGTTCAGTCTGGATGATGAATGATGAGGAGTTTAGATATAAAATTGGTATAATAAGAAGTATATAGGTACAGTGAATGAACTTTCCGGTTGAGCTAATTTCTGTGTCTTTTATTTTCCTACAGCAACTAAGGGAGGTGATTCCGCATGTGACGATGCAACGTAAACTATCAAAAATAGAGACCCTCACCCTCGCCAAACATTATATTATGGCTCTTACCAATGTCATCTGTGATATGCGGGGAGAAGATAAACCATACAAGTAAGCTACCCACCCTCTACTACTACTACTACCTTAATAATATTATTAATTACCAAAAAAGGAAATACTAAAGTACTCTCCAACCTTTAATAAACCTCTCAACATCATCCAAACTATTTCAGAACTTTTGGATTCAATTTTTTGGCTAATTTATAGTGCCATTTATTCAGTTTTGGTCGAAAGTGGTTATTTGTATAAGAAGTAGATGCTCTTGCTTCAAAATTCTAACTAATTTAGAGGAACTACAATCTTCAATCTTGTCCTATCCTCTTAACTTTATCCATCTTTTTTTCTACTCTAGGAGTTATCTCCCAAGATGTAAAAGTCAGTACAAACTCTGCACATTGAATTCTACTAATTTTATTGAATGATACAAATTGTTACAATAAATATCTTATCTCGTTAAGTGATTTTATTTATTACTTCTTCTGCAATCTGCAATCCTACGACCTTCCTGACACTGCACTTTTCTTATTATGTCAAAACCTGACTTACTTGCAGGCTTATCTTTATGTCGTTGCTACAAAGTCAAGTCATACGTTCCTCTCAAGGAAATATGAGATTAGCACTTGTAAGACCTCGGCAAAAGTAGGGGATTTTTATTCAATTTGTGCTAAGTTAAGTCGGAGAATACTGCAGTGTAAGGAATCATTCTGCATGAAGTATCTTTTTGGAGTTGGGCAAACCCATTGAAACTTTGCAGGATATGACTCTTCATTTTTCCATGCCAAAGGTTAGCAGCAACTTGTATAAAAATCTGTAAAAGTTTGTAAGAAAATTGGAACATTTTATCCATAATGGATTGAACATTGAGCCGATTTTTTATAAATCTTTCCACCACTATCACTATCTTTATGCTTCACTTAATTTAATATGGATAATGGGTGAAGAAATGGGTGAGGTTTATTTTATCCAAGTGTCCATTTTTATAGGTTTAAGGTCAGAGATTTTTAAAAATTAAAAGTACAGTCAATTCAACATAGGGGAAATTAGCAAGATTATCAAAGTTTAATCAAATGCTGAATTGCATCTTCGCATCCTTCATAAATTTCGTTAAAACTTTAACTGTGATCAGAATTATATAGCTTTAAATTATCTTTATAAAAGATGAGTAGAAACTATAGCTGTAATTAGCGGATTTTTTGTGGATTTTTAATACACTGGATGAAAAATTAAAGAGTTAATTCACAAATTAAGAAAATAATCCTGTTTTGTGGTTTTTAAACAAGTGGAATTTCACCCTTTTTAATCCCTCCTCACGATGTATTATTTATGTTTTATTCTTTCTGCATTCTCTCTCTTGGTTTTTTTTGCAAGAAACCTGAAATTTAATCTTACTTCCTATCTAACTAAAGAGGTAGATCTTGAGTTGTATTCCTTTTTACCTGGATGACTGTAAAATAATGGTGAAGGTGATGGTAAATCTACAATGATTAATATCTTCATCATAATACTGGGATCATGAACCGCATTGTGTTTATGATAAGATCGATAAACAAGATAGAACATAACCCATCTCCCGTATATACCTCTATCCAAACCTTAAAGATAAAGTAAAGGGAATTATTTATTTGTTAAAGTTTAGTTGGAGGTAGGTAAATTGGCAGAGGTTTCTAGCTAAAATATACCTATCCTACAGCCAGTAGGGTAATTACCATGCAGAGGGAAAGAAACAGATATCAAATTAGCATAAAGATCCTCTTTAGTCACAAAAAAATTAACTACAAAAAGCCTAAAGTAAAACCACACAATGTGCATAATACAGATATTGAAAAACTGGAAGATGAACCGTAGGTTTATTATCCAATACTCTTTAAAAAACCACAGAATTTACTAATGAGCAATTTTACCCAGTAATACAGGGTATTTACAATACTGCTAAAAAGTCGGCCAGTCGGGTATTAAAAGCTCACTCCGATTTCAGTCTGCTACAACTTTGGGGAAAGTTAATTCCCTTTTATCGGTTTTATTGGATGAATAACAGAGTGTTCTTTTAAGCCTTCTTCCTAATAATGTCTATCTCATAAGTAGGGAAGGATGAGGTGGGCACAAATACAGGCAAAGTTACATGCTTTTTTCATATCTCTAATATGCAAATGAGTTATGTGTAACTGGGTTTTTTTTGTTGGTGAGCCCATGTGTGTGGAGAATTAGGATTAGGATTCCAGCCCTGAACCTTCCCTTTGTTACCTTGACCAAATAATTGGTTTTTTATTCTTAGAGAAATATGCGAGGGATCTCCAGTCATAACACAACACTTGGAACGATTAGCACAACCAGTAGTAGTAGTAGTAGTAACTGGTAGTAGTAGTAGTAATAGTAGTAGTAGTAGTAGTAGTACTAGTAGCAGTAGTAGTAAAGTAATGGGACATAAAAGTAAACTGACGTTGCTCAGTTCTACTCCCAGGTATTAATTCCAGTCAACCAGAAACTTGTTCGAGTGTTGAATACTCAATTAGACTTATGACTAAACTCATTCCCAACCAACTTGCCTTTTTTTATCTCTTTTTCTATAAAGTTACTTCAGTTAAACTAGGTAGGTTCATCTCATAGAATAAACTAATATCTGCTATGTACTCGATGTTAAAAAGAAAGGAAATATTTATCTTTTGCTTGCATTTTTTTCACAATGGTAATATGCTTAAATATTATGTAGCAATAAATGTTTCGAAAATGAGTAAAAAAAGTTGATTAAAGATTTGTGTGACGCCTTTTAAAACATTGTAGAAGGGTTATAAATTATGGATAATTGCAGATATGTGGGCATCATGGTTTTAGCCGGTGTAACAAGCAGAATAGTTACACAAAATGCTGTGTAAAAAGTGTGCAAATGCGGGTATTAGTTTACAGTGGATGGGGAAAATCCAAGCGGTGCATCTCAATCTGCTTTACTAGTAAAAGTTAATATAACTATAGATTGTGAAGGACTAGCCTTCAATAATTTTGGTAATGGCAGACATACTCCAAGTATTAGTAGCATTAGTTAAAGGAAGAATGTATCACAAGAGTATGCAAATGTTATAGTTTTATAGTTTGCAAAGCTTTGTTTAAAAAAGAATGACAATAATAATGGCATTAAACTTGTTTGCAAGGTTTTTCATACTGTAATTTACACCTTCTAAAGTTGGATTTACTTGGCCATCTTAAACTGTCTTCATGCTCTTTTTTACGATGATGGTTTTTGTACTTTCGTGTTTGCTAAAACTTGATAATATCACGCCTTGGTTTAACCTCTTCCCCTTTATCTCTCTTGCCGAAGGATGGAATGGTTACTTTTTAGTAAAAAATATCTATTTTTTATAAGTCTGTCTGTCAATATTTGATTATTTGGAATAAATCTCAAGATTAAGATAAGAATGGTGAATGCATCACAACGAGTCTATCAAACCCTAAAGTAATGCCAGTCTTTTTGAGACGAACTTGGATTTTTTTTACAAAAAAGTTTACTATGCAAAAGTAGGATTTAGAAGGTTTTAGGGAACTTTACAATTTTTTGTTGATCAAAATCAAGAACATTTCTTTCGCAGTTTTGCAATGATAATGATATATTTTTGTAATCTGAATTTGAACTAATTTGTTTTTTAAATATTGTATAGATTTTTGGACGATTTGGCAGCAGCAGGAGGGGATGATGGAGGAGAGGGTGATGAGACTGACTTGGAGGAAACTAACAACAACTCAATATTCATCTCATCCCCCGCATCCACCTCCTAATGACTCTTCTAGTTATACTTACCACCATTCTACTACATCAATAATTTGTTACTTTATTTACACAATATTGTATTCTGTGTAAAGTGTGAGAAGTGAGACTACGGAATAAGTGTATCGGCTACTGAGAGAAATAATTTAGATTACACCTGGAAAGACCCACTTTTGGACCTAACGTTATTCGGATAAGGTGGGTCAAAGTTCAACTAATTATGCCAATATGACAATCACACCTTCCACAGTTGACAAAACTATTTTAGTTTTTAGTAAAAATGTGTGTGCGTGCAATTTAAGGAAATGCAAAAAGGTATGGGCAACGACTGGATGAAACTAATACTACTACTACTACTACTACTACTACGTCTGCTGCTACTACTACTACTATGTCTGCTACTACTACTACTACTACTACTGCTACTACTACCGCTGCTACTACGACACTTACTTATACCACTACTTCTACTGATACTACTACTACTTCGTTACTCGTTGTTATTTTATTTCGAATCCAGTGAATACCAAGCCTAGCCTAGCCGTTTGTTTGTTTCAAACTTAAGCAAGTTATAACTTTATCTGTTCGAGTGTTTCGAAAATTCCAGTCAACTTTTCCTTCCTTCCTTCATTGCATATTTAGTAAATGCCTACAACTGTAGATAGTTTCCACAGATTTTAATAAAGCTATTGCCAATAAAGTTGTGTCCGTAGTTGTGGCTGTTGTTTTAAGTTAAGATTGTAAATGCATACGATTTATAAATGTAAAAACGTTATATTTATTCCTAAGAAACGGAAGTAGGTGTACTACTGTGTAAGTAGAGTCGTGCGTTGTTTGTAGTTGGTAGTTATAAAGCTCAACATAATATCTCCTGTGTGGTCTCCTATAAATAGTTTATTTAGGTGAGAATGTATTTTATTTTAATACAAGAATTCCATAAAATATCAATCCGTACTTTCGCTAAGTTTTAAGTAATAGCCGTCTATTTAGGATAAATTGAAGAAATGAGTTAAGAACGGAGGATAATAATGAAGGAGAGAGAAATGTTCTTATTTTTGTATGCTAGCTATATAAGATCATTCTAGCTATTTTAATAACACGTTGACCTGTATAATTAATAAGAATACGACAATAAGTCAAGAAAGGCCTTGGAGGATAAGTGTAGCTGGATAAGTAGAGATACTATCAAATTATATATTACTATGTAAAGTTGAAAACTGTCTGTAAAAAATAAATGATGGGAAAAATTGTAAAAGTTAAACTTGAAGTTGTAGATCAAACTAAGCATTGTATAATAATCCATAGATGACGAATTTACAGCATTTGTAATGTCAAGATTTTAGGAATTATTGATCTCACAATTTCCTATTTCCAGTAAAATACAGCAGCTGATAAAGGAGGTTGTCATAGGTCGATTGCTTTATCCTGTTCTTCAACAACTTATGTAGCAACTTTATGATGGAAATGTAGCTCTCAGTTTCATAAAAATAGGTCTAGCATACAATATAAAAAATAATGCGTGAGATCTCAACAGGTCGTAAAGGCCTCGGCCTGGCTGGACTACTCCTTGTTATAATTCTATCAATTGTAAATGGGACGGTAGGAGGGCTGCCATCGACGAGAGATTTTAATATCCAATGCAAAACCCAAAACGAGTCAGTAGCATATTGTATCTCCGATCCACCCGGATGCATTGACTCTGCTAATAAGACTTGTACAATGATTGGAAGGGTGACCAAGTACAATATTCCCTGCACCAAACACAACCTGCTCGACCCCTACATCCAAGTTTTATGTCGGAAACGACACTTCACCTATCTCGTCAGTTTGAGCAGGATTGTCAGTTCTTCCACGGATCCTAGAGAAATAGTGATATGTGATAAGGATGGTCGCTGCAATCCTAGGGAATTTATTGCTATCGCTTTTAATGAACAAAGTAAGTCTTGATAGACATTTTAATTAGAACTGTCAAAGGTTAGGGAATGAGCTTATCTTTTGTTAACCTCGTTGAAGACACTCCGCCAGCGGATAAGCTCTTTTATGTCTGTGCATTGGATGCACTACACGTGACGACTTGGAATTCCCTTGGGATGGTACAGGTTCATAAGGTTCATGCGGCCGACCCTGGCCCCGTCCCTGACCCTCGGACTGACCCTGATGGCTATGCTTTAAGGATATTTAATGAGAGTGGCGTGGGGGTTGTTTGGGAGAGCCTTCAGTCTCATCACACATCCGGGAATACCCGGGGGGACTTTAGCTACGCTTGCCAGTTTGTCATCGCCGTTACTCCTGAGGACATGCGGTTTAGGAAAGATGTAAAGACATTTGTACCCCCTCCTGGACCTATTCCCGGACCTCCTCCTGGACCCATTCCAGGACCCATTCCTGGGCCTCCTCCTGGACCCATTCCTGGACCCATTCCTGGAGCTCCTCCTGGACCTCCTCCTAAAACTAATATTGTCAATGTGCCAATTCAGCAGAATAAGTCTCTTTATCTAGAAATGATTCAGGGTTTGGTGAGCAAACTTTCCCCTTTTCCTGAGCGTTCTTAACTTTTGTCAACGGAAGTAGATACCAAACTAGCAAAAACCAAACAAAGAAAGTAAAACATATTCTGGAGTTATTTCCCGAAAAATTCCCCATGATTTTGTACTTCTTCCTCTATCGATTTAAAATAAAGCTGTACTGTACTATTTCCAAAGTTCCCCATCCTCGTCAGCAACTTCCTCAGTATGGATAATTAGTTACCAACTTTGGCCCACATATTTTTCAGTTAAATCAAGGTAGGATTTAACGGGTTAAAGTTCCACTTTAATACAACCTAACTTCCTCTCTGCCAGGTTCAAGTTGAACTGAGAAATAAATCCACAGGAGATCTTAAGCCGGAAAAGGATAATGTGATAGTTTCGGTAGGAGTAGAAGCGGGTCGTGGGACCGCACCCCTTTCAGGGGTCATTGCAAAACCCGAGGAATTCATTCAGGTGAAGTCGGACAAGGCCATGTTGCTATCCAACCTCCTCCAAACCCTCCAGCCATTAGTACTTAGAAATACACGGGACCAGATCAAGAAGAACTTTGCTGCTCATAAGAATTACAGCCTGCCGACCTATGACCTTTGTCGCAGGAATACAGCTTTGTGTTATATGATGAGTCCGGAACCAACGTGCTGGACTCAGTATAGCCAACAGTGTCAGCTTCTTGTCACCTTTCAGGTGGGTAGAATCCTACAGAAACCCTGGGGTTCTATTTGGAAGTTAATTAGTTATTCATGCCTTTATGGGTTTAATACTCCTGGAAAAGTGATTATAGCTTAGAGCTACCCGGGGTGTTCTACTCGGAATTAAATTGACCTTAGAGCTACCCGGGGTGTTCTATTCGGAATTAAATTGACCTTAGAGCTACCCGGGGTGTTCTATTCGGAATTAAATTGACCTTAGAGCTACCCGGGGTGT